>JAJOZX010010265.1:0-142797 GCA_023014485.1 Bathynomus jamesi | reverse complement strand
CTAACCTGGTAACAAATCCTTTTGCACTCTCTCCATTCGTACCTAGATAAATTTCCCACGTAGAACCATCAGTGTTCTTCCCTGAAACCCGTCTACGTGCTAGACTAATCTGTAATTTGTTAGCCCGCAGAAAATCTAAACCTAGAAAAATGGGATATTTAAAATCCAACGTGGGAAGGATGTGAAACTTGAAAGGGGACATTACAATACCATGCAAAGAAACTGCGAGTAGGACTGAACCCATAGTTTCCCTTGAAGCATCGGGACCTACACCTCGAATTCTGGAAATATCTGTAGTATCTATTGGAATCCCAAGTTGTTGTGCCAGTTCACTGGAAATTAAGCTAACTTGTGCTCCCGTGTCAATTAACCCTGAGATGTTAGTGTCTTGAAGGGTAACATCAATGGTTAACACTTCTGCAGGTTCAAGTTCGGCAAACCGGACACCTCGAAAATGACCTCCTGGAATATCTGGACCATGAACCGCCTCATCTGCAGTGTTACACCTAGGTATTTGGGCTCGAGGTGCTGGTTTAGGTGTCCATGAAGATGCTAGAGGATTCAGTTCATTTCCAGTGGTTTTTGGATACTGCTGTTCCGAACTGGGTAATTCTGGATGTCCAGGGGTGGCATCATCACCCACCTCAGACGCTAAATCCATGGTCTGGTTGGTATTCATCTGGAGAGGTCTTCTGTCATCTTTGACTGGGATCTCATGATGATAATCGGGTTCTTGAAGATCATATCTTGAAGATTGGACTTCAGCTTCCAATGAGCCCCTGATCTCATTGGAACTGATTAGTTTCCCGACTGTTGTTGATTGTGGTGGGTGGTTTCATTATTTTGTTTCCTTGAGACAAATTTTCTTGACCTTGTCTTCTAGAAGGGCAGAACATTCCTGGATGAGGTCCTTGACACAAAGGACAGTGGTAGGAAGGTGATGTCCCGGAGCTTGATTGCCATTGCTGCTGATTCAAGGGCAATCTTGAACCATATGATCCAGACTACCGCACATAAAACACGCTCCTTTCCATCTTCTGCAGTCCTGTTGAAGGTGTCCCTTCCTTGCACACCACTGACATACCTTGACCTCTGTATCTTCTTGTGATCTTGACTGACTGGAGTTTCTTTCACGCTCCTGAGAACGTTGTTCTCCCTACTGATTCCGATCTTGAATTTTCGATGATCCTTCCTTGACGTTGACCTGGGGACTTCTGATTTCCATTTTTATTCCCAGAATGGAAGAGGCGAGTTCCATTCCATTGTCCTTTTTCATACCCTTGGTTGTTTCGATATTGTTGGTTAGGTGTCTCGTGTCTGGATGACTCTCTGGAAGGCTTGGGAGATGGAGGGATCTGCACGGGAAAACCTCAATGGTTTCTTGCCTTGGAAGGGATGGTC
The DNA here is from genome assembly GCA_023014485.1 of Bathynomus jamesi. Lineage (NCBI taxonomy): Eukaryota > Metazoa > Arthropoda > Malacostraca > Isopoda > Cirolanidae > Bathynomus > Bathynomus jamesi. Next base: position 141,396 of record JAJOZX010010265.1, on the reverse strand, counting down.
CATCACTTGAATGCATGGCCACCAAATCCTGAATGTTGGACCAAGTCACCTTCTTGTTATGCAAGGTCTTGTTCTCATTGATGATCCAGGTCAGCTGTTGTGACAGCCCAGCTGGAACTGTCTCCAAGAGCTTCCTCCTCAACTCCTTGCTGGTCTCGAGTGCTTTATTTGGGAAGGCCTGGTGAGCCAGAGTCTCGAGTCTTGCAGCATATACATCTGGTGTCTCTCCAGGCTTCATTGTCGCATTCTTGAATTCTGACACCTTGCCAGTTGTGAAGGTTTTCTTCATTCTCTTGTAGGATGCCAACAATCTAGCCTTCATCTCATCATATGCCACGCTGCAACCCCCATAAGCATTATACAAATCCCTGAACTTTCCCCTTAGATGTTTTCCAAGTGTTCCAGTCCAGTCTCTCCGTTCACAGTAAACTTGGCTGAGCAATGACGTTCAAAGGCTTCTAGATATTCAGGAAAAGATCTTCCACTTGACACATCAAATTCATCAAGATCTGGAGCACTGGTAGGATAAACTCCTGGTGCCATCCTTGAACCGTTGTTACTCTTGAAAGTGGAGGAACGCATAGTACGTTTAACCCTCCTCTCAGCATCTGGAAGACTGGAGGTCTTATCTGAAGAACTGGAACTGGAGCTGGTTGATCTATTGCATTGTGTCTTGATGGGTTTAGGAGATGCCAGCTTTGTCTTTTCTTTCTTGAAAGTTGTGTTCCTCTGCTGGTACCTTCTTCCCTGTTCGAGACATTTCTACATCATCCAGATTCTCAAGTTCAGGCATTGAGTCATAAGAATCTCTCTCTAGATTCAGCCTATCCTTCTGCTGCTTCCTCATCAGTTGGTCCACCTGTTGCTGCCAATATGAATTCTGAAGTTTCAATTCAGTGTTTTCCCTTGATAATTGGTCATACTTAGTCCTTAATCCTATGTCTACGTCCTCGAGTTGTTTCACTTATGTTCCCATGCTTGCTTTGACTCTTCCATGGTCTTCTGCTGCTGGGTCATGAGACCATAAGCTGACTGATCTGGTCTTGCAATTCTTGATACTCGGCCATCTCGGTATCTCGGGTATCTCGCTGGGTGCCTCAGTAAACTAGTCGGCGTAATATCCCGGGTCTGGGCACCAAATATGTTGCGGGGTAAGCGGATGAACTTAACTAGACTACCATAACTTGGCTACTTCTTGATGACGGGAAACGAGAAGGTCCCGGGCGGTGAAGTTTTTCTCACCTCCACTGACTGTCACTGAGGGGCAAACGAGACTCCCACACGGCTGAACCAAGAAATGGACTCGACCCGCTAGCTATTCCAAAGATTAACCCTGTGTCTGAGTCGGGTCCACTTGAAAACCTGGAAAGCCCTGGCTTCAGGAAAGGTGTGTGCAATGTGCACCCAGCAATACTTGAGGACTTCAACTGAATATGGGCCTACGCAACCAACAAGCACGATTTTTGCAAACTGGCTGTGGAGTAAACCAAATGTGACTGGACGAGAAAAGCAGATATTACCCTCTGAATTGTAAGTCCTTGAAAATGACAACCCCAGTCTATAAGGACAAAGGCTGAAAAAAAACTAGTTGGTAGAATTCTAAGGGTTTATTAGCAATCAACTCGAATTATTTACAAGAACTAGAATGGGTTATGAGCTTGCGTCTAAACATGGCTTAAGGTCAAGAAATGGAAATCCAACTTGAATTATTTACAATTACAATGACAAAAAAATATTGGACAACAAAAACGGAACTTCTATTAACAGAAAAAAACTTTAAGCTATACCAGAATGGTACAATTAGAAAACACGAGTGACCTCCCTGGACCTAACATCCTTAAGCTAGAATTGAGGTCAATCCAATCATACCTATCTATTATAGTGAAGCCATGGAGAAACTAAACCTGAAGCTAGAAATACCTTAACCTGCACACCGTTATGCACAGGCAATGTCCATTATCACAAGGCACTCTGTTTTTTTTTTCTTGAACTGTTCGTATTCCTCTATTTGGTTGGCAGGCTAGAACTTCCACAAGCGGAAGCCAACTATGAATTGAATATTTAAGGCAAAGTTTTCTGACCAGAATGGAACTAAACCAGACTACTGAGCTAGTCAGGCATTAATCAAGACTAACTCCGCCCATATGGGGGTTGCACCCTGAAAAAGAGAAAAGATGTTATTCAAGAGAACCCCACTACACTCCCCCCTTCGAGCGGTGAGTACCACCACTCAAACAGTGAGTGCAGCGAAGCCCTCTCCCACATCCATTCTTTCAGGGAATTGCCACCTCCCCATCCTGACACCAAGCTCCAAGTTTTCCTTTCTCCATGGCTACTAAACACTAGACAATTATATATACATACATGAATCAATGATAATAAGGTTCTATCACCTTCAAAACCCTACCTAGTTACAATATAACTGGATACAATTTTTTTTTCTTAAGAGGCTAATCACAATCCTCCTTGCTTGAAACTGAAGCCACCTGCACAATTAATGTCCTTGATTAACATCCTCACTAGCCCAGCACTATCAATGTACCTTGGCCCTGGTCCACCCATCCATACCTCCTGATTGGTAGACATCCCTACCAAAGGTGGGGTCCGCTTGCTCCAGGCTAGAGGTAACTGCGTGGGCTGGCCATGCCCCTCTTGATGAGCAGTCCTCCAGAACCCCCCTCCTATAGACAAGAATGGTGGTGCATACTGGAGCAAGGCCTGGAAGACCCCCCCTCAAGCTGATTCTTGAAGAGTGGAAGAGCCAATAATGGCTCCCTCCCTGAAAACACCTCCCATGAAGTCGGAAAGCGTAATTTGGGGTGATTGGGGGTGACTGGAGGCAGGTAAGGACAGGGACATGCACCGGAAGCTGTATGCATGACACTCAAAGCAAGTACAAAGTGGGTGACAAGTGAGGGCATGTGCATGAGTCAGGCAGAGGCATGCAAACCAAAAATTACCGCACTTAACCAAGCTCAAGGTATGGTATTCAGTATCACTATGTGCAGTCACTTTGTTCAAAAAAAAAATTTACACTAGCTTCCTCCATGGCTTTACTAGCTAGGCCCTACCTATACATTACGGTACAGCAAGATATACCTATTTTCATATATATCTTAACCAAGGCTCCGTAAAGCCATTACAAAAACTAGATACACTATGACATTAAACCTAGAAATACTTATTTTAACATCGAAAATATAATCATAGTACCATCACTTAAATACAATACATAATCCTATATACATATATACATAATTAGACAAGGTCGAAAAAAATCACTTTTGTTAATTAAATTAATCATGAACATATTCCAGAGGCCTAGAGGGTACTAATGGTAGCTCCCTTCCAGGACTTCTGGAATGAGTTTATGGAGGAGAATCACCAGCCAACTCTTGAATTACTCCCAACCCCCTCCCAACAGACTGGAGTCATTCATGAGCTAGTTTACTGTTAGCTCGTAATAAAGCCCTAGTTTCTGAACAGATATTTTTGACTGAGGATAAGCTTAATCTATTGGGAGTCCTTGAACCAGTTACCGGGCTAAATTGCCACTCTTGAGAACTAATTGCTGGCCTAACAGCTGGTAAATCTGCTCCTCATCATCCTGCCCATTTTCTAAAGTGTTCTCCAGAGCTTCCACCAAGGAAGAAAGTTCTGGAGGATCACTAGTGGGTTAAGGTTCATTTGGGACATGGAAAACTCTGTCTTGGACCTATTGAACCATCACCTTCTGGATCTAGACTCCCAGGAAATTCCTCAGGATCTATCACACCTTAACAGACAGCACTTGAAGGAGCACTATGAGGAATAGGGGACAGATCCTTGATTTCCTCCACTGGGGAACAAGCTTCCTTCTCAGAATCACTACCAAGGTAGTCTTGACCCTTTCCAAAGTGACATTTTTGTTGTTGAGAATGAGGCCTAGTCAGAGGTTTGGGTGAGCTAGACAGGATACCTGGAGGATTCACTTTGGATGGCACCTCATCCGGGAATCCAGAAAAGTCAAGTTCATCCGGGAATCCAGAAAAGTCAAGGTCAAAAGAACTTGAAGTGCATTCAGAAGAATCTGAAGAACTTGAACTTTCACTCAGATCAGCAAGCCATGGTCTAGATTTAACCCTATTCTGATCTGGAACTCCTAGAAACCCGCTCGAATCACTACTAGAATCAAAGAGATCGGTCTCATCTTCTGACGAACTGTCCCACAAACCAGAAAAGCCTGGGGGACAAACTGGAACACTTGGGGTTTCAAACCCTAGAAAACTCTCATCCTTCTCTTCTCCTCCTCCATGCTAGCCCAGGGAACCTGAACTAACCTGGAATAACTAGGATGATTCTTCAAGAAATCGGGAGCCTCCTTCCAGCTCCTCAACTGAGAATGATGAACTCGACTCATGGATAAGTGTGGCTGCTGATCTGGATAAGCTGGTGAAATGACATAGGTCACACCATTCTCTGCCGCTCGATCAACTTGAAACGGCCCACAGTACTTGGGCAGAAACTTGTTAGAAACTAGATTACCTCTTGGAACAACCTTTCGAATGACAAGTTGCCCCTTGGTAAAGGGACAAAAACCAGGATGCCCTGGATACCACTGTTCTTGAACTGGAGTGGGAATAGAAACTGGAATAGGATCTGGATGAGCGGATGATAACAAGAACTGGGCTGGAGACATAGTCAACTCGGAATGAATCGTACCATTGTAGGTCATAATGGCCATTGGGAGATTCAAATCCCACGAGCTAGAATCTTGAACAAGATTCCGTAGAAGCTCACCAATGGTACGGTTGACCCTCTCAACTGCACCATTGCTCTCTGGATGGTTTGGGGTCGTGCAAACGTGAGTGATCCCGTATCGAGATAACATCTGCTCGAACTCCTGACCCTTAAATTCTGGACCATTATCAGTTAACAACCGACAAGGCCGGCGCAAAAGAGTGGGCAACACTCGAAACTCGAACAGACGGGCAATGGTACTGGAAGTTTGTTGGAAAATGGAACAGCCACTACCCACTTGGAGTAGTGGTCCACCACCATTAAACATCCTAGATTTCCCCGAGGTGTCCTGGGGAACAATACTAGATCCACAGCCACCAGCTCAAATGGTGCCTGGGTCACGATCTTCAGGGTAGGTGGAGCCCTGATCTGGCTGGAAGCCTTATTGAGCTGGCACTGGGAACAAGATGTGACCACCTCTTGCACAACTTGATATAACTGAGGATGAAACACTTCCCCAGATAAAACATCTAAGACCTTGTTTCGGCCTATGTGTGCCATTTCTAGATGGATAGTAATAGCCAGCTCAATCAGGAAATTAAAAGGTACTAGAACTTGGGGAAACCTTTCTGGTTCCTCGTACTTAACTAGAAGACCATTCTCAAAGTAGATATCTTTAAGATAACGACGATATCTCACTAGAGCTTTAGGACAATACCCAAAACCACCCTTATCTAGATAGGACTTAAGTTGTCTCAACACCCGATCACTTTTTTGAAGAACCTCAAGGTTAACTTCATCTAGAAATGAACATGGACGCAAATTTCCAACTACCAGCGGTTCTTGATGACTGGAGGGTTCCTCCAACTCTGCCAGGAAAGTAGCGAGAATCTCACCCTCCTTCATGACCCTGTCAGTGGACAAATCCAGGTCAATCCCGGCGGCAGACAAGAAATTTGCACCCAGGAGAAAACAACAAGGAATAGCTTGATCTTCAACAAGAGCAAATGGGTGATCATTAATAGTTACGTTAGAGCCAAGTGACACAGTAAGTTGTACATAGTTATAAACTACCACCTGCTTTTCAGCCACACCTTGAATGTTAACCAGAATATCTTGTGAATAATCCCTCGAATTTCCTAAAATTTCACGCCAGGCTACTCGAGATATGAGGGAGATCTCAGCTCCAGAATCCAATAAAGCACAGTAGGTTTCGTCTTGACAAGCAAGTGGGACAACTGCTCTAAAGGCACCTGAATGTGGACAAGCAATATCCACCTCAAGGGTGGGAAAATTGACTTCACATTCTACTGGGCCCTTCTCGATCTCCAAACTCGAGCAACCTGCCCCTATTGGTTCTGAATCCAAGTCTCTCTCATACAAAGAATTTAAACAAGTCAAGAAGACGGGACAAGACTGAACATATTTATTGGATTCACTCAATAAATTGAAATGAACACCACCTAGACACTGGACATGCACCCTATCAAGAAGTTCTGAGGGTTCTGTTACACGCTGATTCTTGACTTCAGGGTGGTAAATTAGAGGGTTTTCAGCACCAAAGTGCAATACAACATCCACTTGATACATCTCACAGAAAACTTTCAAGATCTCTGGTGATGCTGGCTGCCCTGGAATTGTCATAAGTCGAAGATGTTGCTTCTGCTTGCTATTCAACTTGATTCCGTACGTTGTAGGATGACTTAGCAGCTCTTCCACCAACTGCTTTCGCAGAAATACTGGACTCTCTGGAACTTCACGATCTAAGTCATGAACAAGAACATACCACAAACACTCGATCAAGGAATCACCTCCCCCCTCCGGCTTAAATCTTACAAGTAAGCCCTTGGGGAGTTCTGCCGAAATTGCTGGGGTGCCCTCTTCATGCTCAACCTGGAAGTGTCTGGATAACGCATCTGCAGCTTGATTGTCTTTGCCTGGAACATAACGAAGCTCAAAATCAAACTCAGCAAGATCTTCAACTGTTCGAGCAAGCCTGTCATTGACTAATCTCATATTATGGAGATAGAACAATGCTTGATGGTCCGTGTTCAGAATGAATGGTATTCCGTACAGGAAGGCTCTGAAGGTCTTGACTCCCCAGCGCATCGCTGCTAGTTCACGCTCTGTAACCGAATATTTCTTCTGAGGACTAGAAAATGTCATTGATGCGTGAGCAATGATTCGAACTTGACCATCCTGAACTTGAGTAAGACAAGCACCTGCACCAATGGCTGATGCATCCACCCACAAGTTCAATTTCTCTGCTGTTTCCCGATAATCAGGAAAAGCCAGTTCTACCTCATTTTGCATCTCTGCCTTGAGCGTCTGGAAGGATTCTTCCAGCTCTGGTGTCCACTGGATAACTGAATTCCTTGATCTTCCTGTAAGTTCTGATAAGGGTTTAGCAACTGCTGAACACTGTGGCAAGAACTTCCTTTGGAAATTCACCAAGCCCAGAAATTCTCGAAGTTCCTTGATGTTCTTGGGCCTTGGGAAGTTCTTCACCTTTTCCATATACTCTGGCGATTTTGACAATCCACTGGAACTGACTATATGACCTAGAAATGGAACTGTCGACTGGAACCATCTACACTTTGGTGGTTTGATCTTGATATCATGTTCTTCTAAAACCTTGAGGACTTTTTCAACTAGCTGGAGATGGGCCTCGAATGACTTTTCCATAATTAAAATGTCGTCAATATACACCAGAACCTTCTTCCTTGAAAATCCCTTCAGCACACCTTGCATTTCTCTCTGGAAGGCTGAAGGCGCGTTCTTCAATCCAAAACTGAGTTTCTTGAATCTCCAGTGTCCATGAGGGGTCGAGAAAGCTGTATAATCTCGACTCTTCTCCTCGATGGCATTTGATAATAACCCCGGACTAAATCCAGGGTGGTAAAGAACTTGACACCATGTAGACTGTAGACAGAGTCTGTCAAGTTTGCCATCGGGAATCTATCAGGCTTGGTTACCTTGTTCAGTTTACGGTAATCCACACACAAACGTATGGATCCATCTGGTTTCCTAATTGGTACCACTGGAGCACTCCAAGGAGATGTTGTAGGCTCGATAATTCCTAGCTGATGAAGTTCTTGACACTGATCATCGATGACTTGATCAATCGGTTCTGGAAATCTCCTTGGTCGCTGAAATATTGGTGTGTCATCGTATAACTCAATACGGTGTGGAGTCATCTGAGCAGTCCCCACATCGGAATCTCCCCGACTAAGAACGGCTTTTCTGGAATTAAGCAAGTTATAAACTTGAGATTTCTGGTGGGAATCCAGCTCAGGTAAGTCAATTTCTGAAGTTAGACGTTCTGGTGTCCATTCCAGAAAAGATGAGACCAACTCATCATCATTTTCTGATTCCATACCTACACAATGTACTTGATGTGTCACTGTATCATTAGTGTCTTCTGGATTTGGTGTAGGATCGAGTTCAACTAGAGTGTAAATGTGTCCCATCATGTCTCCTACCTTGATTCTACCAATAGGTTTCCCTGTAGTGTAGACTAGAACGGAAGGGCAATCAAGATTTACAATCCCTGGAACACCTACCACTTTCTCTCCAAGATGCACGCTTGAAACCGTCCCATCATAGAACCATTCACCCGAATTTCTTGAACATGGACAGGTACCATCATCATTTACTCCTTGAGGTTCCCACTGTATTTTTACTTCTACAGGTCCACAATCATTCACCTGCACACCTTCTACAGCCCAACACCTAACCTGGTAACAAATCCTTTTGCACTCCTCTCCATTCGTACCTAGATAAATTTCCCACGTAGAACCATCAGTGTTCTTCCCTGAAACCCGTCTACGTGCTAGACTAATCTGTAATTTGTTAGCCCGCAGAAAATCTAAACCTAGAAATATGGGATATTTAAAATCCAACGTGGGAAGGATGTGAAACTTGAAAGGGGACATTACAATACCATGCAAAGAAACTGCGAGTAGGACTGAACCCATAGTTTCCCTTGAAGCATCGGGACCTACACCTCGAATTCTGGAAATATCTGTAGTATCTATTGGAATCCCAAGTTGTTGTGCCAGTTCACTGGAAATTAAGCTAACTTGTGCTCCCGTGTCAATTAACCCTGAGATGTTAGTGTCTTGAAGGGTAACATCAATGGTTAACACTTCTGCAGGTTCAAGTTCGGCAAACCGGACACCTCGAAAATGACCTCCTGGAATATCTGGACCATGAACCGCCTCATCTGCAGTGTTACACCTAGGTATTTGGGCTCGAGGTGCTGGTTTAGGTGTCCATGAAGATGCTAGAGGATTCAGTTCATTTCCAGTGGTTTTTGGATACTGCTGTTCCGAACTGGGTAATTCTGGATGTCCAGGGGTGGCATCATCACCCACCTCAGACGCTAAATCCATGGTCTGGTTGGTATTCATCTGGAGAGGTCTTCTGTCATCTTTGACTGGGATCTCATGATGATAATCGGGTTCTTGAAGATCATATCTTGAAGATTGGACTTCAGCTTCCAATGAGCCCCTGATCTCATTGGAGCTGATTAGTTTCCCGACTGTTGTTGATTGTGGTGGGTGGTTTCATTATTTTGTTTTCCTTGAGACAAATTTTCTTGACCTTGTCTTCTAAAAGGGCAGAACATTCCTGGATGCGGTCCTTGACACAAAGGACAGTGGTAGGAAGGTGATGTCCCGGAGCTTGATTGCCGTGGCTGCTGATTACGAGGGCAATCTTGAACCATATGATCCAGACTACCGCACATAAAACATGCTCCTTTCCATCTTCTGCAGTCCTGTTGAAGGTGTCCCTTCCTTGCACACCACTGACATACCTTGACCTCTGTATCTTCTTGGGATCTTGACTGACTGGAGTTTCTTTCACGCTCCTGAGAACGTTGTTGTTCTCCCTGCTGATTCCGATCTTGAGATTTTCGTTGATCCCTTCCTTGACGTTGACCTGGGGACTTCTGATTCCCATTTGTATTCCCAGAATGGAAGAAGCGAGTTCCATTCCATTGTCCTTTTTCATAACCTTGGTTGTTTCGATATTGTTGGTTAGGTGTCTCGTGTCTGGATGACTCTCTGGAAGGCTTGGGAGATGGAGGGATCTGCAACGGGAAAACCTCAATGGTTTCTTGCCTTGGAAGGGATGGTCCATCACTTGAATGCATGGCCACCAAATCCTGAATGTTGGACCAAGTCACCTTCTTGTTATGCAAGGTCTTGTTCTCATTGATGATCCGGGTCAGCTGTTGTGACAGCCCAGCTGGAACTGTCTCCAAGAGCTTCCTCCTCAACTCCTTGCTGGTCTCGAGTGCTTTATTTGGGAAGGCCTGGTGAGCCAGAGTCTCGAGTCTTGCAGCATATACATCTGGTGTCTCTCCAGGCTTCATTGTCGCATTCTTGAATTCTGACACCTTGCCAGTTGTGAAGGTTTTCTTCATTCTCTTGTAGGATGCCAACAATCTAGCCTTCATCTCATCATATGCCATGCTGCAACCCCCATAAGCATTATACAAATCCCTGAACTTTCCCCTTAGGTGTTTTCCAAGTGTTCCAGTCCAGTCTCTCCGTTCACAGGTAAACTTGGCTGAGCAATGACGTTCAAAGGCTTCTAGATATTCAGGAAAAGATCTTCCACTTGACACATCAAATTCATCAAGATCTGGAGCACTGGTAGGATAAACTCCTGGCGCCATCCTTGAACCGTTGTTACTCTTGAAAGTGGAGGAACGCATAGTACGTTTAACCCTCCTCTCAGCATCTGGAAGACTGGAGGTCTTATCTGAAGAACTGGAACTGGAGCTGGTTGATCTATTGCGTTGTGTCTTGATGGGTTTAGGAGATGCCAGCTTTGTCTTTTCTTTCTTGAAAGTTTGTGTTCCTCTGCTGGTACCTTCTTCCCTGTTCGAGACATTTTCTACATCATCCAGATTCTCAAGTTCAGGCATTGAGTCATAAGAATCTCTCTCTAGATTCAGCCTATCCTTCTGCTGCTGTCTCCTCATCAGTTGGTCCACCTGTTGCTGCCAATATGAATTCTGAAGTTTCAATTCAGTGTTTTCCCTTGATAATTGGTCATACTTAGTCCTTAATCCTATGTCTACGTCCTCGAGTTGTTTCCACTTATGTTCCCATGCTTGCTTTGACTCTTCCATGGTCTTCTGCTGCTGGGTCATGAGAACCATAAGCTGACTGATCTGGTCTTGCAATTCTTGATACTCGGCCATCTCGGGTATCTCGGGTATCTCGCTGGGTGCCTCAGTAAACTAGTCGGCGTAATATTCCCGGGTCTGGGCACCAAATATGTTGCGGGGTAAGCGGATGAACTTAACTAGACTACCATAACTTGGCTACTTCTTGATGACGGGAAACGAGAAGGTCCCGGGCGGTGAAGTTTTTCTCACCTCCACTGACTGTCACTGAGGGGCAAACGAGACTCCCACACGGCTGAACCAAGAAATGGACTCGACCCGCTAGCTATTCCAAAGATTAACCCTGTGTCTGAGTCGGGTCCACTTGAAAACCTGGAAAGCCCTGGCTTCAGGAAAGGTGTGTGCAATGTGCACCCAGCAATACTTGAGGACTTCAACTGAATATGGGCCTACGCAACCAACAAGCACGATTTTTGCAAACTGGCTGTGGAGTAAACCAAATGTGACTGGACGAGAAAAGCAGATATTACCCTCTGAATTGTAAGTCCTTGAAAATGACAACCCCAGTCTATAAGGACAAAGGCTGAAAAAAAACTAGTTGGTAGAATTCTAAGGGTTTATTAGCAATCAACTCGAATTATTTACAAGAACTAGAATGGGTTATGAGCTTGCGTCTAAACATGGCTTAAGGTCAAGAAATGGAAATCCAACTTGAATTATTTACAATTACAATGACAAAAAAATATTGGACAACAAAAACGGAACTTCTATTAACAGAAAAAAAACTTTAAGCTATACCAGAATGGTACAATTAGAAAACACGAGTGACCTCCCTGGACCTAACATCCTTAAGCTAGAATTGAGGTCAATCCAATCATACCTATCTATTATAGTGAAGCCATGGAGAAACTAAACCTGAAGCTAGAAATACCTTAACCTGCACACCGTTATGCACAGGCAATGTCCATTATCACAAGGCACTCTGTTTTTTTTTTTTTCTTGAACTGTTCGTATTCCTCTATTTGGTTGGCAGGCTAGAACTTCCACAAGCGGAAGCCAACTATGAATTGAATATTTAAGGCAAAGTTTTCTGACCAGAATGGAACTAAACCAGACTACTGAGCTAGTCAGGCATTAATCAAGACTAACTCCGCCCATATCGGGGTTGCACCCTGAAAAAGAGAAAAGATGTTATTCAAGAGAACCCCACTACAGTATTCACGCATTATTTCGTTATAAAATTCTAACAAATTAGTTAAAGAAGATCTATGGCATCGAAACTCATGCTGACTACTATTAATCAAATCTCTACTTTCTAAGTGATCGATGATACAATCCCTAACCAATAACCATGGGTTCCAAAAGTTTACAGACAATTGACATTAAGCTAATGGGCCTATAATTGCTAGCTAGTGTGCAGTCGCCTTTTTTAAAAATAGGCATAACGTTAGCTAATTTGAAGTCTTCAGGAATAATCCTTGTTTCGAGTGACTGATTAAAAATCTTTTTTTAAAGGGCCTACAATAACATCTTTCAAATCTTTCAAATATCTGGGATAAAAAGTGTCAGGGCCTGGAGCCTTGCTAACTTTTAGCCTATCGATTTAATGCGCAATCTCACCCTCGTAAACAGTTATTTCATCTAAAATAGTCTTGCTACTAAATGGAATAATATCATCCATGTTTGGGACATTATTTACGTCTTCTTTGGTAAAAACTGTTGCAAAAAAGTTATTGAAAATACCCACCATCGCCTGAGCGTCAGAAGCCAAAGCACCGTTAATATCCACTAGAGGGCCTATGTAATCTTTTATCGGCTTATGATTATTGATGTATTCAAAAAACTTTTTTGGGTTATATTTATTATCCGCAGCTATAAGTGTATCTAAATTATGCTTAGCATTCCTAATTGATCTTTTAACCTGATGTCTAAGCTCGATATATCTATTAAACTTAGCTGCTGCCGTGCCACTGCGCTTATTAAGTCTATATGCTCTGTTACGCTCATTTATGAACTCCCCTATTTCCCTAGTCCACCATTTGGGCCTACCATGATTTCTAGCATGCTTGGGCCTATGAGGAATAAACTCCCTTTCAATATTCATAAAACTTTCTTTAAACACCTCCCAATGCAAATTTGTGTCATTACCCATAAATAAGTTATCCCAGTCCACTACTCCCATCCTATCCACAAAACTATCAAAATTAGCCCTATGAAAATCAGGGACTTCTATTACGTTACTATCCTTAGTGTTTTCTATCAATAACTTAAACCTAAGAATTTGGTGATCACTACATCCTAAACTCTGACCTACTTCTAAACTTTTGACTATATTTTCACCGTTCCTCATCACCAAATCTAAAATATTGTCACCGCGCGTTGGTTCGGTAACCATCTGTCGTAAAAAATTATCCTCCATAAACTCGATCAATCTCAAACCCTCCTCATTACCAGTAAAAGTCTCATAATTAACATTAGGGCAGTTAAAGTCTCTGACAATTATACTATTCTGATTGTGAATAAAGTTATCAAGAAGTGCATAAAATCTAGTATCGGTATCGAGGGGTTGAAAAGGAGGTCTATAAACAACAACAAAATTAAAACTAATACTATGCGCCCTAACTTCAATGCATATCGCATTAATTGCTGCCAGAAAATCCATCTTAACCTTGATAGCCCTAAGGGAATTACAAATGTACAGCAAAATGCCGCCACCAAACCTATGTAACCTATCATTATTAGAGAGTTTAAAACCCGGTATATCAAGTTCCCCCAACAAGTCCAGAGTCACGGTATTTAACCACTTTTCAGTGATAGCAACTATATTGTAGTTGCCAGAATAAATTATCATCTTAAATTTGTTTAATTTATTTCTAATACTACGTGCGTTACAGTAAAAGATGTTTAAATTATTTTTTACCCAGGGCCGGTTTTTTAAACTATTTTTCACATTGGGCCTGCATTCCCTGGACCCACAATGTTTAAAGAAGGCTTCGACCTATACAGCTTTCATACATTTTCGTCAATTAACCTACCTAGCCTAGCATTACCTATTTCATTAAAGTGCACCCTATCTTTTATAAAAAGGCTAGGATCACTGAATTCTGACCACAGCTTTATGAAGGGTACATTTTCCTCAGCACAAATCTCTCCCAATTTATTATTAAAAAATGTTGTTTTAGACATAATCATAATACCCAAACCGTGCCTAGGGGTAATCTAGGGGTAATACCGAAAACTAAAGACCTATCTGATCTCATCTTTAGGGACCTAATTAACCCCTATATCTCTCCAAAAGGTCAGGCACTCCCGTATCAGGCCTATACAAGTCATTGCCTATACTCGGGCCTATATGAGTCATTTTAAACCTAATATCAGCTGGCTGATTACAGCTTTTAGGATGAAAGTGCCTAACCTTAGTTTTTATAACATTAAAAAGAATATCATGTTTTGTTTCTGCGAATACACTTTGCAGATTTTTAGTAGCCAATCCAGACTTTTAACAGAGGGATTTATTAACACCATATCATTGGCATAAACTAAGTTATTTATCCTTGTGTTATCTATACAACATCCCACTGTTGCCTCATTAAGTGAAGCAATTAATCTGTCAATATACACATTAAGCAGCATAGGGGAGAGCAAGGAGCCTTGTCTCACCCGGCAAGAGGAGCCAAAACATTCTGATAGTACATTGCCCCACCTAATGGTAAAAGATTGGTGGGAATAGCAAAATTTCAATAAATTTAATATGTACATAGGAACCTTCCTGTCTTCTAGTTTTTAAATAAAATATTGTGGGTCACTATCATATGCCTTACTTATATCTAGGAAACAGCTATAAATACAGTAGACTCGCAACTTACATGGGGGTTACATTCCTGGGACCCCACATAAACCCAAAAACTGTGTAAAGTCAGAAACCAAAAAAATTTCCTCAAATCACTATACAGTATATTCTAACTCTGTTATATGTACATATACACTACAACATACCTGTACAATTATGAATGATGAACTTATGGAGATGGGCATTTCTGGGGGGATCATCAAGTTCAGATAACAATGCAGGGGAGTATGTGGGCAGCTCAAGGTCACTGAGAAGTTGAGGGCATTGGCTGATCTGCTGATGATGTTGATGGTGAGGTTTTCTTCAAGAACATGGTGATGGGAAGCTGTTTTTGTTTCTTAAGCTGCTGGAACATATTATATTGAGCCATAAATAAGGCTTGTAAGACCTCGTGAGAAGTTGATGCTGCGCTCCATAGAGGGGTCATACTCAGACACTAAGTTTTTCAAGTGCTCAGCCACCTGAAACAATTCACTAAACTTGTGTATATCCCAACATGCTGACTCTTCTTGTTCTTCATCATCGTAAAATTATAACCAGCATATAGTTGAAACCACATAAGAAAAATCCGCGTAAGTTGCGAGTCTACTGTAGTTGAATTACTGTCAATGTATTTAGATATTGTTTCTTTAAGTACATAGATACACAGGTCAGTTGAGTGGGACCTTTTAAAACCAAACTGATTAGGAGATGTCTATAGGTAATCATTTAATCAGAGTAACAAGAGTTTTCTACTAGTTTCAAGAAGCAGGAAGCAACAGCAATAGGCCTGTAATTATTGCTGGACAGAATGTATCCATACTTATTTTTGGCCAGGGGCAAGATATATACCCTCATAAACACTGTAGGGATATAGCTATGAGCAAGCATGGCTGATAAGAGCAATGATATATGCAGACATACTACGTCATTGGCATATTTTAAGTGCTCATTCGATAGGTCATCTATCCCTGATGTAGAACCAATCTCTAACTTTTTAATTAACCTCTCTACTTACTTCAGGAACTGATATCAAGGTATTTTCCCTTGTCCCTCCCACAGGCATTTTGCTGCAATCTATCTTAAGATTATCCCTACTCACACTGTTAAGAATGTTTTAGAGTAGTGTTTTTTCCACAGCTTTGCAATTTCATCCTCTCCTGACACCCAATCGATTGTCAAAGGGAGGGCACTTTTGACACCTGTTTGATTCTTAACAAATTTCCAAATTTTTTGTTATTATTTATGCGAGTTTCACAGGCTTTTGATGCTTGAATAGACTAAATTAATAGAATAAATAAATTAAAATAGAATAAATTCAAATCTAGTTAGCTAATGAGTAATGAAGCTAATTTGGTAGATTTCACAATACTTATCAGTGATCACGCATCTTGTCTGTGGTATCAGTGTATGTAGCTATTATGATTTTGGACTCAGCTACAGTATACATTTACATCAAAAGAGTAATTACTGAAGTTTCATTTTAAACAGTGATTGTACCATAGGCCTACCATGTCATGCCTACTGTACTGCATGGCTTTTATAAAGATATTTTACTAGACTTAAGGCCAAAATGAGATTAATTGACTCATTTCAAATTTCAAATATTTTTTCTCTTACAAAGGAGTTCATGCCATTTGTTCGACATTTCATAGTATGTTATGCCTTCCATCAATGAGAGATAATGGCATTTATAAGACTGAAGAAAGTTACGTGACAGCAACTCTGAATAAGTATTTTGAAGATTTGGCTCTAGATATAAGGTTTGTCTTAAATTCTTTGAATTTGGTTTTTGAAACTAACGCTTCAGGTTTCGAAAGTTAGCTATACTTTATTTTCCCACTATCCTCTAATGCAGTGGTACTCATTGGGTGGCTCGCCAGCCAAATATATATATAGTGCATTTGGCTCGTGAGCTGTGCAATGAGTACCACTGCTCTAATGCATAATTGGGTACACAAGATAAATGCATGCATGATGTGGATGAATTCTAAAGCTATTGTTTTCATTATACTTCCAACTTTCCTATAAATCTTCTTTCATGACAATCTTCTGGCTGGTGGAAGAGTGAAAGCCTTCTCTGTTCTGTACTTTGCTATTATTACTACTAAACCTGCGTGAAAGCTTTACATATATATAAGTGTAAGCATGATATCTTTATTTTCATTTAATTTTTCTATTTTTTCTCGGGCTAGCCTGGGGTGGATTTTAAGATTTTTGTTAGCCTGTAACTTTGTAGGCCTAACTGTAAAAACATAAAAAAAAAATATTAAAAAGTGAAATTTCCTGTCTTTATTTAGATTTATTTAACTATACCTTAAGATGAATGGCAATGAGTGGCCTTTGTGAAATGAGGAAGCATCGCAAAAAACATAACTTTCCACGAATTGGTTATTCCTCATTTGCTTACTGTAAAACATCTGAAAGGTATTATCTATATCAAAAGGAAAGAGAACAATTTTAGTACTTTTGTGACTATACTGAACCATAGCCTCTCGTAACAATGCATAGTATCTCTCTGGTCAATAATATGTGGGAGGCATACACTGCTGTATTTGTATTTAATCTTTTCCTTAACCAGGTTAATATTACTTATTTGTAATTATTGCTAACTTTTCAGAATACACAAGACACAGATTGTGCCCATCTTATTTCATTCTAGACACTCGGCAATTCAAAGAACATATTTATATAGATTGGCTCATTTTACATTACCATTGGATAAAAGCAGTGATGGTATTTTGAAGCAGTTGCTGCCCCTTTCTGAAATGAATAGATGTCAATTAATCAGGTAAGTTTGGAAGATTATACAATCATCTATCATTTTGCATCTTTTCATTTTTAAGTCATTAGTGATTTTGGGAACATTTATGGTTTGCATCATCTAATGTCTCAAATTTATGCCATTTTATCATTATTTTCATTTTGAAATTATTTTAATTTTGTCTCTTTTCATTTTTAGTCATGGTTTTCAGGAATGCATCCTTGATGCAAAATGAGGGATGACTGTGTATGTAAAATGAAGGTAATTTTTTGTTTTGTGACCTCCTGCTTTCCAGGATGAATTTTTTGATGTTTTATTTATCAAAATAAAGCTTATGGCATTTCTACTGATGGACCAATGGAAGAAATTGCAATATTTTTTGGAGACAAAGTAGGCTACGTGAAAGCACCCATTTTTTATTTTATTTTATCAAGGAAAAATTTTATTTTTTTTGTTTTTCAGAAAATTAATATTAAAACTTATTAAACCATAATATTAAACCCAGAATACAAAACCAATGAAAAAATAACCTAACCTAAACAATCCATGATCACTTTGTTATAAAAATGAAATTCAAAATGGCAATTTGATGATAGATGCTCTCAAGTAGAAGAATAAAAAAAAATTGCATAAAGCAGGAAGTTGCAAAACAGAATATTACTAAAATGAAGAAAGGTTACATATACAAATACACAACACTAACAACAGTCATAGAGATTACCTTAGAGTACAGTAGCTTATATAATTATGGTTTTAAGAAGCTACATTTGAATACTGTAGTTAGTTTGAGACATGGCTAGAGAGATTAAGCCATAGCAAAGGCTATAACAGATTATTAGGAATGTCTAGGAAGAAGATTGAGTTTTAATTATGATTGTTTTAGAAGTGTTGTAACAATTTTGACCTTTCAAAAAGACTTGGCCTTAGTTATAGTCTAGTTGGTAGTCTGAATGCTAATTTAATGTTTTATTGACCTTTTTCAGTGGAGATTTTGATATTGAAGCTGTCCAGTCTGCTTGCAGAATTTTAAAAAGAGGAACTGATTTTAAATACTATACAAAGTTGGTTAAAAATGATAGCAGAGAAATAAAAACTCAAAGAACATTGAATGAGGTAACGTGTGTGTGTGTGTGTGTGTGGCAATGTATTGGGGTGCATTTCTTTTAAGGCAAGTGGTTTGGTACCTCAAAACATTTAAAAATTATAAAAAATTCTCGAAATATCTTTAACTGTCAGAAAAAAGATATGTTGGTCCTGGTTAGGCTAAGCTAGGGGGCCATTCCAGGACAAATCATGCAGAGCATGACACCACACCATCTTCAGTTTTCCTATAATTTGGTATTGTATATAGTATTGTCTAAACCAACAAACTCAAAATATAAAATTATAGCTCAATCAGTTATGGTTCAAAATTTATGCCCTACCCCCATTTTGTGGCCTGTTCTGCGTACTACTAAATTTCAAATTGTCGTATCTCAGTCCCAAATTCAGGTAGAAGAATGATTCAGAGTGCATTGAAAAGACGATTTCACAAAGAAGAAATCATTTTAAACATAAAAAAAAATAGAGAATCAATGAATAAAAAGTTAGATAATTTTTTTTTATTCTGGAGGCCTCTCTCCATGATATAAATGAAATTTTTTTCTTTGAATGAAATTCAACTTCAATTCTCTCTTCATATGTAGAAAGTGAGAAAAAACTGTTTTAGCATCTGAAGGTACTGTTATTAGATTTAAATGATAACTTCAATGAAAAGTCATAACATTTTACTTTTTCTAGTTATTTATCAACATTTGGCTTGCTAGCCCTATTAACTCTTTAACTACACCATACAATTTCAGCAATATTCCCATGGATGTGCATTAAGTCACAAAAATGAAAGTGCTAAGAGAAATTTTTGTTACTTTTCTAGTATGAAAAGACCATGAGAAATCCATATCTGACAATAAAATGCCTCAAAAATGTGATTATCTAGGAGAAATTTATGATTTTTTCTAAAGTGGAAAAATTGTTTGGGTTTGTTTTTGCCATAATTTGCAGATAAACTTGCCTGAATAACTCAGATAGTGTCAAAATGTATCCCAAAGACATAAATCTTACCTGAAAATCTAGTTACGTATCACTACTAATCATTTTTACCTGTAAAATGCAACCCATATTTGAGGTGAATTCTAGTAAAATATACGTGTCATTTGGATTCATAGTGGGTAAAAGAAACAAAACAGTATTCATTCAGTTATTATTTTGCTGTATATATATAAGAAATTTGAATATAAAATATAGAAAAAGTATCATATAAAAATAAAAGTCGCAGTGCTTCATTCTGGAGGAGAGAAGTACCATACATATTGAAAAAAAAAAGCAAAACTGTTATAGTACTGTATGTACAAATAGTAAATATATACGGTACACAAATCATGAGAGCATTATGAAATCTGAACACTTAACAATATACAAAATATGTACAAAACAAAATTACATACAACTTACAATGTCTCATCCCTTCGGAGAGAAGTACATGTTGAAAAAAAAAATAGCTACAGTCTGACTCCTGCTTCCCTTGTTGATTGCTGTTCCTGCCACCAGATGACAGCAGCACCTGGGACTGGTGGTCTATTCAAATCTGAGGGCATGCAGTCACTGAATGTGGTTGAGAGATTTTTTTATGGCCATGGACTACAGTTGCTTTACGCTGTTAAGGACAAAGAAATGTCAGTGATTAAAGTCACCAAACGCAGTTAAAGGGTTAAAGATGTGTCAACCATACTAAAGGAGGACATAGTCATGTGCTTAGCCGAGCCTACTGCTTCTGGTGGCATTTTGCAGTTGATCTCTCAAAGTACAATTGTCATTGAAGATCTCAAGGATGATCTCTACAAAAATGTTTTTTTTTTTTTCAACATTATTTTCGATGTGGTGTTAATTAGAAGATTCTAATGTTTTGTTGCATTAACAACACATTCATGTATATTGTTAGAATGATCTTACAATACATAATGTTGCAATTAGTTCCATGTTACAATATAAGATGATGTAATTAGTTACATGTTACAATACATGATGTTAAAATCAAATTTTATTTCACGGTTCAAAGTACCCCACCACATGGTTCAAGGTGCCCCACGAGTGGGGTACCTTGAACCCCTTTAAAGTAAATTTTCTGAACAAAAAATACACAAGAAATATTTTTCCAACTTCATTTAACTGGCAGTTTGGCTTGCGGGTTTACTAAAATAATGGTCTACAAATTATGTCTGTCTCCTAAATTCCTTTTGTAGTACAACTGTGTTTCCAAAAAGTGGCTCAATGCTTCTGAAATATTTGGAAAAAAATTACGAGCATTACAGTAGTTATATAAAATGCATAAAGTTACAGTAAATTAGAGAGAATACATATTAAACATGCATAAAGCTATAACAAAAGCCAAATTTATCACACATGCCTCACAATAACACAGATACGCAAGAGTGATAACTTAATGAAACTGGATATTTCTTTGAAATAAATAGTCTGTGGCAGACCTAAATAATAACGGAATAAAGTAACATTTGACATGAATATCATTTGCCCCATTTGGCAACATTTTCACACTATAGTAAGTAAAGTGCACTTCTGAAAAAGTTTTTTGCTCCACCCTAATGTATATGTAGTGAAGAATTGAGAGAGAAACCCTAATGTATATGTAGTGAAGAATTGAGAGAGAAGTGTGTGTTTGAGAGCATGCTGGACTGCTCACAGGGTAGATGAAACATGGAAAAAGATCAGCTAAGGAGGACAGTGACAGGAGAAATGGGAGTTCCAGCACTCCCCATCTCTCACTTAACATCCTCTCTTAAGCGCTTCCCTGGTTAATTTACTCATGGTATTTATTACATTGACAGTAATCTGAAAATGCCACTATACATGAATTCTAAATATTTAAGCTGTGACAGCCGCATCATGTCAAATCATATATCATATTGGCATTTAATTTTTAAATTAAATCACCCATTTTGTGCATTTGATACATAAGCCCTTGTCCAACACAAGTTTCCGCAACATGGATTTGATTATACACACTTAAATGTGACACTTATTTACCCAACACACACAAAATTTAATTATACAGTCTTGAATTAGGTGTGCACTGCATTTTACGTATGTATGTGATGTCACAACCATGTTCTCTGCATACTCGCGCGCTCAGTTTGGCTAGCACTGCATTTCATGGAGGTTGTCCCTGTGAAATTTCTCTTTCAAACTTTTTCCCCTTTCACATTAAACATACCTTTAATTGAACCATGGCTCAAAGATGTGAAGACTTTTCAAGTGATAATGCAGTAAAGAAATCATGTAAAGTTATGGCCTTAAACAGTTAACCTGTCACCCTCCAAACTCATCATCATTATTATTTATTCTTGTTTTATGATTTGTTTATTCTGTATACAGTATTATATACTGGTCAAAAAAAGAAACGCAATTTTTGAGATTTATTAATAAACATGAGGACTCAGTATATAGTAAATGATTCTTTAACATAACAAACAGTCAATAATGCGTATGGCCACCCCTAGCCACAATGCAGGCTTGGAGTCTGGTCCTCATCGACCTCAACAGTCTCTGCAGGAAAGCAACAGGGATGGCCCTCCACTCTTCAATAATTGCATTGGTCAGTTCCCTGATGTTCTGCGGCTGATGCTGACGTCTGCGAACTCGCCATTCAAGTTCATCCCATGCGTGCTCTATCGGTGACATGTCTGGGCTGAAGGCTGGCCATGGTAAGGTCTGCACCTGTTGTCCCTGCAGGTACGCCTGCACTATCCTGGCTGCATGAGGTCTGGCATTGTCCTGTTGCAGGAGCATCAATTCTGGATGTTGCCTCATGAATGGAAGAACATGTGGGTGAAGAATTTCATCCCTGTAGCGCTGGGCAGTCAGAGTGCCATCAACAACCACCAGCTCAGTTCTTGAAGCAAAGGCAATTCCTGCCCAAACCATGACACTTGGTCCTCCCCATCTGTCATGCTCCACTACTGCAGCATCTGAGTATCGCTCCCCTGGTCGTCTGTATACCCTGACACGGCCATCAGAATTGGACAGTCTGAAGCGAGATTCGTCAGAAAAGAGGACTTGGTTCCACATTCTTTGTGTCCAGTCACGGTGCTGATAGGCCCATTGCAGGCGTCGTTGCCTTCTTGCATCAGTGAGAAAAGGACCTCTGTAAGGCCTGCGGGATCGGAGTCCTGCATTACGGAGTCGGTTTCTGACGGTCTGGTCACTAATTCTGTTGTTGTGGATACCAGGTGTGTCTCTGGCTGTCTGACGAGCATTCCGCTGCCGATGACGCAGGTGCTGCAGTACAATGTGGCGATCCTGGCGTTGGGTCATCACACGAGGTCGCCCACGTCTTGGCAGGTCCTGAACACTTCCTGTGGCATTGTACCGTCTAACAAGCCTAGAGATTGTGCTGGGATGCACATGCATTCGTTGTGCAACTTGGACAGCAGACATGCCTGCATCCAACATGCCCAAGGCATGACCTCTGTTGACCTCTGAGAGTCGTGGCATGCCTCAATCGCGGGAAAAAGTTTGGTTTTCTCAATGGGCAGTGTGTATTCTGTGAAGTCAAAGAAAAAATGCATGCCTTCATAAAGAATACATTCAATTTAATCTCTGTTTATTGTTTGTAACAAAATGGCGTCTTAGCCGGGATTAGTCAGGTTTAAAAACATGCACTAAGTGGCTTTAAAAGATTTGAACAAACATTTAACCATAATCTTGAAACTGTGATAATACCACTAACAACTTAAATTTTACACCATATGCAAGCTAATTGCATTTCTTTTTTTGACTAGTATATGTACAGGTATTTACTCTCAGGTTTTTATTATGAAAAAATGTCTAATTGTTATATTCTGAGGTCTCACATTCCCATTTTAATTTTTTTCCATAAGGTATTATGGCCCAACATGGCGTTTTCCAAGAACATAACCTTCATGTCCCTCCAAGGACTATTGTGTGTGTGTGTGTGTGTATATATATATCAGGTGGGCAACAAAAAAAGGGAGACCTCGAACTTTGGCTGTAAAATCCAAAGTTATGGTCAGATTTTAATATTTTTTTCACACCCCACAACTAAGTAAATTTCCTATATGGTGAAAGGATTTCAAAGAAAACTAATGAAAATTACGGATTTATTGACCATTTCTTTATGCCACTGGAAATTCTCCATTTACACTATTACTGCATTGTCGGGTCAGCAAAAAAAAAAATGGAGACCTTTTAAATCCTTCATATCTCAGCAAATACAGTACATAGACCATGAAATTTTAGTATGTTAGTACTAGATAATTTTATGGTTTGTATGCCATATTTTAGCATTTTAGCTGAGAAATTGCATTTATGGCAAATATTACACAAAAATCTTGCTAATCATAGGTTCAGGTTGATAATTAAAGGAATTTTAATTAACGTACTGGGAAAAATATAGTAGTTACAAAATATATTACAGACTATAATTGAAAGGCTGCAAGTTTAAATATGTATTATAAAGGGTGATCCAGAGAAATGGGACCCAAAAGAAACCCCTGTAACTCTTAAAGTATAAGTCCTTTTATAAATCATACGCATCATTCGAAAGAGGATAGTTACAAGTTTGTGCAGGATTGTATAGGTTTTGACAATACAAGACAAGATAAGATACAAAACAAAAATAAAAGTGTTAGTTAAAACTAACCCTTCAAGATGACTGCATGGACTGTGGAACAGCTGCGTTTCATAACTGAGCAATATTATGAGCATGGAAGAAGTGTAGTTTCAGCTCTTAGAAGGTGATTTTGACATCTGAAAATTTGTCTTGAAAGATCTTTGAGCTGAAACTACACTTCTTCCATGCTCATAATATTGCTCAGTTATGAAACGCAGCTGTTCCACAGTCCATGCAGTCATCTTGAAGGGTTAGTTTTAACTAACACTTTTATTTTGTTTTGTATCTTATCTTGTCTTGTATTGTCAAAACCTATACAATCCTGCACAAACTTGTAACTATCCTCTTTCGAATGATGCGTATGATTTTATAAAAGGACTTATACTTTAAGAGTTACAGGGGTTTCTTTTGGGTCCCATTTCTCTGGATCACCCTTTACTATTAAAACAATTACAAAGGTTTACCTTATAACGTAAAATTATTTAAAAGTAATTCACTAATTAATAATAATAATCAACAATCAACATGAACTAAAATCATGACAAAGAACAATGTGCATTCTCAAAACAGCGCAAAAAAACCCTGAAAATTAAGAACTGGTGGTGGTGGTTGTGTATTTTTATTTAGCCAGTTTATCATCTTAGTATATTCAGGGATTTAAATGGATTCAGCTCATTTAATGTGGATTTAATTTTAAAAATATGAGTAGATTCTAAAAGGGGTAAATCTAGTTTATTACTGTTGCAATAATTGAAAAATTATGGATGTTTAAATTCATAAGAATGATTTTTAATGCTAGAGAATTAAGGGTGAGTAAGTCTATTTCCAGAATGGATACTCACACCCCTGTGCTCATCCACACATAGTTGAAGTTGATGTATAGTTGCCCCAACATCGGACAAAGTGCATCCATGGCATCACACACATATTTATACACAAAGGAAGAACACAGGTTGCTCGTGATTTTATCCTTTATTTTAAAAAATTAGCCCAATTTCCAATTTAAAGTTGAACAGTAACTTGTGGATAGAACCTATTTGTTAGTTTAGTAATTTTATTCTTAATGATAAAACTATCAGGACCATAGTGGCAAAATAATTTTATATTATGAGTATAAGGTAAACCTTCCTAATTGTTTTAATGGTTTAATATTTGAACTTGCAGCCTTTCAGTTATAGTCTTCGTTATATATTTTGTAACTGCTATATTTTTCCCAGCTCTAGCACTGAAGATGGTGAGAGCCTCGCTGAAAGCTTTAAGATTAAAATGTTCATTCAAGGACTTGTCTCACTGTTCCTTATTAAGCTTAGATTTCTATCTAAAACATGTTCAGCAATGTTATATTTGTTAAACAAATTGTCTGAAGTATAAACTCTCTGCAACATTGAACAGCCAGACTCGCAAGTTTTTGTTATTTATGTATTTAAGTTAAATTAAATTAATTAGGCCTTATCATCACAAATGTTGTTTAAGACCTTTTCTAGCTTATTTTCAAAGATCTGCGGAAGTATTGTTTACTACTACAGATGGCAATTATTCTGTGTTTGTTGGTTTACATAAATGAAATTACCACAAGTACCCATGCTCTGTTTTGTTGCTAATATAAAATAATTTAAAATTAATAATGTAAATAATCAAATTAATATGATTAAAGATAAGCTAGACAAGATTGTAAACTTATTTGTAATAATTAATAATAATCAAACTTAATTATATAATCAACATAAACTTGACGAGTCTCATTGTTTGATGTCACATTTAATAGTTCAGTCAAGAGGTTCTGAACCTCTTTTGGTTGATGTATCACTTTTTGCCACTATGCTTTTCTAAGTACCACCATTAAGGAATGAATGAAGGTGGTACTACTGAACCAAAATTGTAGGGAGTGAATTGTGGTGTTTAATCTTGAATTTTGAGCAGTATATAGATAAGTTATATTTATTTTAATGATATTCATTGACATTTGTACTGAATTAGTAGTTTCATTTTTGTTTTGCACATTATTGGTAAATAATTTGAAATGTGCTTGGATGACAAATTGGATATAATGCAAATCCACAGTTGGAAAAACTGTGGGTTATTCATCTACAGCTAATAATACTTTTGAAAAAAATTATCATGCAATTTACAACTGTATTTATAACCATCTTACACACCATCTAAAAGAGCTCTTTGTACTACCAGTGGTGCACGTACCGCAGGTTGGGAATCACTGCTTTAGTCATTTGGTCTAAGAGATGAATTTTTATTTCATTTTCAACTTTTCTCAGACACCCTGTATATATTATTTAATTTATTTTTAGATGAAAGTTGTTCCTGGTCAGCCGTTCTTTAACCCTGCATATGATGAACTATACAAAAATTTAAGATTTTGGAATGTTATTGTTTCAGCTAGAAGCTTTCTTTACAATCAGGTGAGGTGGTGTTTTAGTAATGATAGTACAAAATTGTTTTAAAATTAGTCCCTCTTCTTATTTTCATAATGACTTAGTATCGCATTACCACCACATTTGTTACTCACAATAATTCCATCTTTAATCACACTCACAAATCATGTTTCCATTATTTGATGCATTATTACCAGGTCATCCCATAAGTAATGTCGTTTTTTACGATAGATTAAGTTTAAACTGGTCCTACTCGGTTTAAGCATAAATTTTCCGAAGGTTATATCTAAGAGGAGATTTATCGTGTTTAGCTACATACTTTACAGACCTTGACCAGTGAAGACGTGTGTTTTGCTTTATGTGAACCCCTCATAAACATAGCGGTATCAGAAGAGCATATCAGGCATATAATGCTTTACAAGTTCAAAAAAGGGAATAGTGCTACTGAAGCAATGCCAAACATTCAGGAAGTTTATGGCAACGATATTCTGCATGTGAGGAAATGTCAAAGATGGTTTCAAAAGTTTAGGAATGGTGACTGCTGTTTGACAGATGCAGCACGCTCTGGATGCCCTGCTGAGTTTGATGATGACCTGCTGTTAGCCGCACTTGAAGACTGTTCAACAACTGTCGAAGAATTGGCCCAGAAACTCAATTCATCCCCGTCCACCATCCATCGACATTTGCAACAACTCAGGAAAGTGCCTAAGTTAGGAAAATGGGTGCCACATGAATTGTCGGTTGACAGTCTGAGGGTGCGGGTAAACATTAGCACAGCTCTTTATTCCCGTGAACTCCAAGATCCGTTTTTGCACCGTTTAGTGACTGGTGATGAAAAGTGGATACTGTACCAGAATGTTAAGCATCGTCGACAGTGGGTTTGTGCCGGAGAACCAGCGACACCACAGCCAAAACCAAATCTTCACTCTCGGAAGGTGTTGCTTAGTGTTTGGTGGATAAAGGTGGTGTAATACACTCTGAAACCTTACCACACACCCAAACAATCACCGCTCAAGCCTACTGTCAACAACTGGATCGATTGAACACTGCACTAAAAGAAGAGACCTTCTTTGGTTAATCGGAAAGGAATCGTGTTCCACCACGACAACGCACGTCCTCATACCGCTCGGATCACTTCTGCAAAAGTTGAGGAGCTTGGGTGGGAAAAACTTCCACATCCTCCAGACCTTGTGCCTTCAGATTATCATCTCTTCAAGAGTCTGCAAAACTATCTTGACGAGAAACAGTATACTTCTTTAGATGACCTGCACACCAGTCTTTGTACGTTTTTTGCCTCAAAACCGCCTGAATTTTATAGACATGGCATTGAAAAGCTTGTAGGAGGTTGGCAGAGTGTCATTGATTCCGATGGAAAATATATACTAGATTAAAATGTTTCAGTCAAGTTTTTTTTTGTCCTTCAAATTCCGATCTAAAAAACGACATTACTTATGGGATGACCTGATATATAAATAACGGGGGGTCGATGGGCTGCTGGCAATGTGCCAACTCGGGGTGTATGAAGCGTTCTGGGCCAACTGTCGAGTAGTGCAGCTGCATTATTGTCATGACAGTTGATGAAGTGAATGTGAACGATTGAGGAGCTTCCTGATGCAACACCTCTGCGGTGTGAGAGGCGTTTGGGTATTAAAAAAAAAAATATATATTGTGGGGCGAGGGGGGTCAGCCGCGGCTGGGGGCCCTGCCGGGTCCCCGCCCGGTTGCGAAGTGGACTTTTAGCATGCCCTGCTATCCTACAGCCCCCTCTTTCCTGTCTTCCCCTCTTTACCCTCTTCCTTGCCCCCTCTGTTTTTTCTGCTTTCTCTGTTCACTTCGCGCGCCCCGTGGGCTGCCGGGGCTGGTCGCTGGGGGTCTCGCCCCCATGGCCGGGGCCGGACTAAGTTGGCTGGTAGGGTGCCCAGGCCTGGGACCCTGGGGGCCTTGGTCTTTGCTGCCGGCGGGGGGAACTCTCGACGCTGCAAGGGCCCCTTTTGAAACGGGGGTACCTGCATGGGACGAGGCACCCACCCCCCGCCGGCGTGCGCTTGGTCCCCTTGGGCCCAGGGTAATCGGTTCCCCGCGGCCCCGGGCGCGAAACTACAATAAAAATTTTCTATGGAAACACTTACAACTCTAATGGACCTCGTTGACGACCCGGCTTGTGCATCTGACCTCCCTCTGACTACCTCTTTGGACCGTGGGTCTGGTAAGGGCAGTCGGCAGCCCTCGCCCACCCCGTCTGCTCTTCTGCCGACGCCTCCTCTCCCTCTCTTCCCCAGGCTCGTGGCGCCGCTGCCCGACCCCCGCCAGTAGCGGATGGACCTGCAGTGGACCCCCCGACCCCTGGATCCCCCATATTCCACGTCCCGATAGGGACCCACCTGCTTTTTCGCCCTCAGGTGGGAGGCCCGCGGCCCCGGTCGCCTCCCACTCCGGTCGGGCCTCATCGCCCCGGCCCCTGGGGGACGTGGACCCGACGTCGCCGTCCGCCTTTCTCGTCTTCTCGCCCCCTCGAAGTTCCGGTGGTGTTTGGCCAGACGGCTTCACTCGGCCTTAGGACGATGGACAAGTTCCTCGTCCTCCGCCCCTCCTCCTCCAAGCCCCTCCCCACTAACCACGAACGTCTCTTTCGAGCGATCCATGGGAAGACGGGGACGGCGCGTTTTGACCTTCGGCCTCAGAGGGATGGCTCCATTTTGATAAGGTCGCGTTCCTCTGCCGAAACCTCCTCTCTGCTCGCTATCCCCGATGTCCTGGGCTGCGGGATCACGGTGACTCCCCACCCCCGCCTCAATCAGTGCCAGGGCACAATTTACGCTGCTCGTCTTCTACCCATCCCGGTGGAAGACCTCCAGATTGACCTCGCCTCCCAGGGTGTTGTGAGGGTGTACCGCTTTCCCGACAGATCGCGGTCCCCAACTGCCCCTTCTCCTCGCCTGCTCCTCACTTTCGACTCACTGGTGCCCCCCGTTTCGGTATTCTGGGGCTTTGGTGAGAGACGAGCGTGCGAATTCTCAGTACGACCATACGTGCCAGATCCTACGCGCTGTTTTCAGTGTAATAGGTTTGGCCACGTGAGCAGCTCCTGCCGTCAGCCGGCCCCGTTGTGTGTCCGCTGCGGCGGCCCTCCCCACCCCTTGCCCTGTACTGCTCCGCCTTCCTGCACCAACTGCCATGGACCACACCCTGCTTCATCCCGCTCTTGCCCGTCCTTCCTCTTTGAAAGGGAGGTTCGGGCCCTCTGTTCATCAGAGTTTCTCAGCGCTCGGGAGGCGCGGGAGCGGTTGCGTGGCGGCGAGGCCCGGCGTGGTGCCTCGTACGCCGAGGCTCTCCGTTCCCGGACCCCGTCCTCACCGGCGGTTCCCAACGCGCCTCCACCCGCCGTGTCCGCTACTCCCAGTCCATCCTCTGCCGCCCAGCGGACTCCTACCGCGGCTCCCCGTACTACCAGCGCGTCCCCACGTGCTCCCTCCGCGAACGCCGATGCTTCGTCGGCAACCCCCGCTGCCCCTTCTACGCCCTCTCCACCGTCGCCTTCGGCCACCCCCATTCCGGATCGTGACCCGCCGTCACCCACGCGGGCCGCACGACGGAGGGATAGGGGCCGCAAGCGCCGCGCCAGTGGTGACCCCGAAAGGTTCGACGCCATAAGCCTCGCATCACCTTCCTCTCCTAAACACAAACGCCCCCTTCGCCCTACCGCCCCGGTGTCCTCACCGTCCCCACTGCGCAACCGTTATGCACGCTCCCCCCTGGGGTCCCCGTCGGCCCTCGTGGTGGGGGCTGAGATACACCCCTCTCCGGCCCGGTCGATGGACCCACTGGAGGGGGAACTCGCCCGCCTGGTCGGCGTGGGTGGGACGTGCACGCCCCCGCGTTTGACCCGCCCCATCTCTCTCCTCGACCTGCCAATGCCTCTGGGTGAGGTATTATTTTCCACTCCCCCTCGTAGTCCTGCCTCCCCCGCACCTCCGGTGAAGGGAGGGGCATTCTGGATACCTCTCACATCCCCTTCTCTGCATCGCTCTCCCCCGGACGTCCGGGAGACTCCTCCTCTGGAGGACTTGCCGGCGTCTGGTTCCACATCGCCCCCTCGTCGGGGGGACCCTCGCCTTCGCCCTCGTTCGGCGTCCCTCACTGAACTCCGGGGCTTTCCGATTCCCTCTTTAATCTCGGGCCGCCCGATCGGCCCACCCACACCATAATCATCCTTTACGCTGACCTTCCTACCCCTCCCTATACCTCGCTCCTGCAGTGGAACATCCGCGGGCTCCTGGTAGGCCTCGAGAGTCTCTCCTCTCTCCTGGCCTCCAGGTGTCCGGCGTGTTTCTGCCTTCAGGAGACGATTCTGGGATCCCGTTCCCTCCCTCAAGTGTCCGGTTACTGCGGGCTCCCTTCCCCGCCTCTCGATGGGGCGGGGAGGGGGGGCGCCGCGGTCTTCGTGCACCGCTCCGTCCCTTTCCGCCCCCTCCCGCTCCGTACAGTCCTGCAAGCTGTGGCCGTGCGCCTTTTCTTGGGCGCCAGCTCACGGTCTGCTCTCTTTACCTCTCCCCTAACGTACGCCCTCCACCCGATTCTCTCCGTGACCTAATTCTCCAGCTTCCCCGCCCTTTTCTGATTCTCGGGGACTTCAACAGTCGGGACCCGGCCTGGGGGGACGTTTGCTCCACCTTTCTCTCCGGGACCCTTCTCTCCCTTATGGACGAGCTCGAGTTCACCTTTCTGAACGATGGCTCCCCAACCTGCCTTCACTCGGCCCATGACAGTTTCACCTGTATCGACCTTTCCCTGGTTTCCCTCGAAATCGTGACGGAGTTCACCTGGGAGGTCCTGCCGGATTCTTCCGGCAGTGACCATTTCCCAGTGTGTCTTACCCCGACCCGTCTCCTCCCCCCCACCTCTGTCCGCCCGCGCTGGCTGTTCGCCCGAGCAGACTGGGCCTCATACGCGAGGGGCACGGCGATCTCGCCATCAATTCCTGCCTTTCCCTCCGTCAATGAGGCCCTCGCCTTCCTCGAGAGTAAGATCCTCTCGGCTGCCGCCAGTTGCATCCCCCGTACCTCTGGCTCCCCCAGACCGCGAAGCGTCCCATGGTGGACCCCAGAGTGCTCCCATGCCGTTCAGGAGCGGCGCCGTGCCGGCCGCCGCTTCTACCGGACCCGCCAGCTGGAGCACAAGATAGAATTTCAGCGCCTGAACGCAGTGGCCCGTCGGGTCCTGAAACTGGCCCGGCGTACCTCCTGGCGGAGTTACGTGTCCGGGATCTCCTCCTCGACTGCCCCCTTGACTGTTTGGCGCAAGGTGCGTAGCTTTGAGGGGACCCGTGTCCCCCCTCGACCCCCGGTGCTTCGGGTCGGGGACGACGAGTTCGTGTCCGATCCGGAGGCCGTCGCGAACGCACTCGCGGCGCACTTTGCAGCCATCTCCAGTTCCGATTCCCCCCACTCCCGCCGCGACCCACCGGAATTTCCACCTCATAGGAATGACCCCTATAATCACCTCTTCCACATGACAGAGCTTCGGGAGGCCCTCCGCCCCCGACGCTCCTCCGCTCCCGGCCCCGATAATATCCCCTATGACCTTTTACGGCATCTCCACCCCTCTGCTCTCAGCTTTCTACTGGACCTCTATAACCGGATTTGGTTGGAGGGTTCATTTCCGGACCGATGGCGTGAGTCCATCGTCGTCCCCATCCCGAAGCCCGATAAAGACCCCTCACTCCCGTCGAACTATCGCCCCATTTCCCTAACATGCTGTGCCTGCAAGGTGATGGAGGCGATGGTCGCCTCGCGGCTGTCCTTTACCTTGGAGGCGAGTGACCAGTACCCTGCTACCCAGGCTGGTTTCCGGCGCTTCCGGTCTACCACCGACCCCCTCCTTCTCCTTAGCCATGACGTGCAGGAGGCTTTCTCCCGGCGTCAATTTGTACTCGCCGTCTTTTTCGACCTCCAGAAGGCCTACGATACTACCCGGCGGAGCGCGGTCTTCGACTGCTTACGCTCCCTGGGTTTCGTAGGCTTTCTCCCTTCCTTTATTTATAACTTCTTGTCCGCCCGTTCTTTCCGCGTCCGCATCGGTTCTGCCCTCTCTGACCGCTTTCCGTTGGAGGAGGGTGTCCCTCAGGGTAGTGTCCTTAGCGTCTTGTGTTTCTCACTCGTGATGAACACAGTCGCTACGGTCCTGCCTACATCCGTTCGTAGCTCCCTCTATGCCGATGACCTGGCTATCTATTGCTCTGGCCGCCTCCCGTCTTTGGCTGAACGTCGGCTCCAGCTAGCCTCAATGCGGTGGTTCGCTGGGCGTCCTCGGTTGGCTATGCTTTCTCACCCTCTAAGTCTTCCAGTATGCTTTTCCGTCCTCGGCGCCTCCGTCTGTCGCATACCTTCGCTCTTACCCTTGCCGGCACTCCTCTTCCCCTCGTCCCATCCGTTAGATTCCTGGGTATGACCCTCGACGGATTTTTCGGTTGGGTTCCACACCTTAGGCGGTTGCGGCAAACATCTCGCCGCACCCTCTCCCTTTTGGGTCATCTGTCCCACACGACCTGGGGGCGGACAGGCGTACTCTGCTGCGCCTGTACACCTCCCTGGTGCAATCCCGTGTCGACTACGGCTGTGTGGTCTACAGTTCCGCCTCCTCTCCGGCACTCCGTATGCTGGATCCTCTTCTCCACCGTGGCCTTCGCCTGGCGTCGGGTGCCTTCCGCTCGTCCCCTGTCGCTAGTCTTCAGGTGGACTGTGGACACCCCCCCCTGCCCCTTCGCCGGGGCCTTCTCATGGCGAAGTGTTACCTTCGCATCTGCCGCCTCCCGAAGTCCCTACTCTTCTCCGCGATCTCCCAGGCGCTACCCCGGCCTGACACGTGGCATTTCGCTGCCTCTCTGGCCGAGATTTTCTCGTCCCTGGGGATCCCCCCACCCTCTATTCTGCCGTTCTCCTTCGATCTGTCGCCCCCCTGGCGGACCACCCCTATCTGCCGTTGCCAGGCGCTCCGTGGCCTGCGTAAGGAGTCTCTTCCTGCCGTCCTCCGGTCTTCTTTTCTGGCCCATCTTCCCGTCCATTCGGACGACGTTCCCGTCTACACCGACGGCTCGCGCTCCCCTGCAGGTGTCGCGGCCGCCGTCTTCTCTCCGTCATTGTCACCTACCTCCCGGGTATCCCCCTGCCGGTTCAGGCCTCCATCTTTTCCGCGGAGCTCTTTGCCCTTCTGGAAGCCCTCCGTCTGGTATCGGGTTGTTCGCGGTCCTCCTGTACCATTTTTTCGGACTCGCTGAGCGCCCTTCAGGCGCTCGAGCGCTATGATTCCCCGGACCCCCTCGTACGCCTTATTCAACAGGAGTACCATGTCCTGCACACCATTCACCGGATCCGGGTCACCTTCTGCTGGGTTCCCGCCCATGTTGGTGTTTCCGGTAATGAGGCGGCGGACCGCTTAGCCCGGTCCGCCGCCTCGCTGCCTCCCCTCCCCCGCCCGCTCCCCTTCTCAGACTATGTGCAGGTCTTTCGTTCCTTTTACGATCGCATGTGGCAACAGTCCTGGGACGATGCCACCGGAAATAAACTCTGGTCCATCCGCCCCCGTCTGTCATATTGGGTGTCCTCTTTCCACCGCTCCAGACACAAAGAGGTCGTCCTTGCGCGGCTTCGCATCGGCCATACGCGCCTCACGCACGGCTATCTTATGTTCCGGCAGGAGGCTCCTCGTTGCGCCTCCTGCCAGTCGCCCCTCCTGCCAGTCGCCCCTCACCGTCTCTCACATCCTTGTGGAATGCCCCACCCTGTCGTCAGTACGTCGTCGCGCTTTTCCGTTCCTTTCTGATTTCCCCCTCCCCGAACGTTTACGCCTTATGCTCGCTGAGAGCCCTCTCTTCTCGCTTGACCGTCTTTTCCTCTTCCTCTCCCAATCTCGCATCCTATCTGAGCTTTAGGTGGCTTCTCACCTGTAGTCCGCTGTTCTCCCTTTTCTAGTGCCTTTTCTCCGTCTCAGTTTCTCTTTCTCGTATTCCGCCTCGCCATGATATCCGCTACCATATAGCGGGAAATGGCGGTAAACGCCCCAATACAAAAAAAAAAAAAAAAAAAATATATATTGTGGTGTAGTGGTTAGCGTCTCTGACTACAAATTCATCAGACCTGGGATCGAGACCCGGTGACGGCAGGTGGCGTGCAGCAAAACCCAACTGTTCATCCTTCCACACAACAAAGAAATTGGTTGGCTTGGCAGATAAATGGGTACCCTGGGTAGCCTAATGATTAAGACAGACGCTGGGCTGCTGCTGGTGGGGCGTAGTTCGGATTTCGCGTTAAATTGTAGGTCTAAGGTGGAGTGAAAAGCTTGACCTTCGTCAGAATGAACAATTCGGGCGGAGTGAAAAGCTTGACCTTCGTCAGAATGAACAATTCGGGCGGAGTGAAAAGCTTGACCTTCGTCAGAATGAACAATTCGGGCGGAGTGAAAAGCTTGACCTTCGTCAGAATGAACAATTCGGGCGGAGTGAAAAGCTTGACCTTCGTCAGAATGAACAATTCGGGCGGAGTGAAAAGCTTGACCTTCGCCAGAATGAACAATTCGGGCGGAGTGAAAAGCTTGACCTTCGTCAGAATGAACAATTCGGGCGGAAGCAAAACCAAGGTTATATGAATAATACTTATCTATGAACATATTATTGAAGCCGCTTTTGTTCCTAAAATTTTCCAAATAGTTAAAGTAGAAATAGATGTTTTGGTAATAATTATTGGTTTTGTTTAACCCCCTTCGCAACATCTAAGGTCATGACGGAGGGGACCTACAGCTTTATGTGGGATCCGAACCATGGATCGTTACATAATCTGGATGCGGAGGACGTTCTCCCATCCAACTACTACCCAGACCCAATGTCGCTTAACTTCGCTGCTCAACGGGAAGCGGTGTTACGACATTGGCTACGACGTAGCCCAAATAGATGTTTTAGGTGTGTAGAAGATGTAAGAAGACTCGTCGCTTTATTTTAATAATTTTACTCGTACGTTTCTCTTTCAATAGGTTCGACGTATTGTTGGTATGTTGGTCGGTGTAGGGAATGGAAAAGTTCAGCTAAAGGATGTAGAAGCCAGTATATTGAATCCGCAAATGGAGTGGGATAAACGTGCCATAGTTGCTTGTGCCGATGGTCTTTATCTCCTGAACGTAGAGTACCCGCCAGAGGCCTTTTTAGAAGAAACATACGAGCACCTAAAAGAAAAGTAGATATCCTCGTTTTTACTGTCCTAAATTCTAACTAATAATGTGACGGTCCTAAATTGTGGAGAACCAAATTACACACACATATACAGGGCGTCCCAAAAAAATGTACACACACTTTAACAGCTGATAGCTCAATTGATGTTTCTTTCTTTCCAAGTTAAACCCATTAGAATTAATAATGGCAGTCAGACTAAGCTTTGAACAAAGGAAATTCATTCTAAAATGCTACTGGAAGTGTGAAAACGCAGTTGAAGTGCAAAGACAGTTTAGGAGGGAGTTTCAAACAGATCCACCAACGCGACTTACCATCACTCGAATTAGAGATAAGTTTGAAGCCGATGGAACTGTTCAGAATGTCCACAAGAAGCGTTCCGGAAGACCACGGACATCGACAAGCCCCACAAAGCAAGAAAGAGTACTGAAACGTATCACCAAAGTCCAAGAAAATCTGTGCGGCAAGCGAGTCGTGAGGTAGGAATTTCAGAATCGTCTGTCCAACGCATTTTGAAGCGCTGTCAATGGAAAAGTTACATTCCAAGATTAGTCCATGCTATTAATGAAGATGATCCGGCCCGAAGAGTGGAGTATTGCGAGTGGTACTTGGCACGATGTGGATTGGACGAAGGGGTTTCGTAGAATACCCTCCGCGTTCACCAGACCTCACACCACTAGACTCTTTTTTATGGGGATACTTAAAAGGCAAAGTCTACGCTATAAAACCTGCAACAGTCGCTGAATTGAGAGCAGCCATTGAACGAGAATGCACACAAATACCAAACGAAATGTTTCGTGATGTTTGCGATTCCATTACTTCGCGTTATCAGCAGTGCCTGGACCAGAACGGACGTCAGTTTGAAAACAGGCGTTGACAAAACAATTACATAATGTCTGTAGATTCTATTACATTTTGAAAATGAAATGTATTTTAATAAACACTGCCTTTATAAGTATTTAAAGTGTGTATACATTTTTTTGGGACGCCCGTATATACCGTATATATATATATTAGAGTGTGCCACTTTTAATAAGTGTTTGAAATTTTGAGGTGCAATATTCTCATGTGGTGATCCCTGCTGCTTTATTGACGAATATGAAGTTTTAACCCATTCTGAAAATATTTGACCCCGGATCGGGGTCATTGAAATTTTGACCCCAGCCTCTGACGTCATCAGACCGACTTTTCATAAAATCTTTATTTATTAACCGATTCGAATGATTCTGGTGTCAATTGATGCAGAATTGGAAATACTTTCTTTTTCATACCAAAACAGTAGCTTTTACTATAAGTGTTTGGTCGAAAACTCGGGTAATCTATAGAAATTAGACAAATTTGGTGCAATACAGGAGACATTGTGGGTGTGACCGCCACCCTGTAGCATCATCCCAGATCAGCTTCGCGGCAATGGGCCCATCTGAAAAGCATAATAATAAGAAATAGGCTTATTCCG
The DNA here is from genome assembly GCA_023014485.1 of Bathynomus jamesi. NCBI lineage: Eukaryota > Metazoa > Arthropoda > Malacostraca > Isopoda > Cirolanidae > Bathynomus > Bathynomus jamesi. The sequence continues at coordinate 104,200 of JAJOZX010010265.1, read as the reverse complement.
ATGGGTGGGAACAATTTTGAACATGTCATAGTTGAAATAAACCTTTCACAGAAACGGAATGAAAAGTCAAAATTGTCAATGACATGATCAACCCCCCCCCCCCCCCCCCCTTTTTTTTTTAAATCATACAAAAGTAATATAAAAAACATTCCTTTGAACCCTCCTTACCAGTTTATTACCAATTCGGTTGCCGTCGAAGACCCTGAAAAAGGAGGAATTGTTAATAATAATAATAATTCATAATATTAACCCAGATTAAATACTGAAAATATTTTAATGCATGAAACTGTATATAGAAAACACTTCTTTTTTCCCAAGTAGTTTCGCAAACTGCTCTTTTTGTAGATGTCTGGAAGGCGGCGTCTTTCATTTTCAACAAGTTGAAGGAGGAAATGGCGTTGCTGTTCATTAATGGTGAGGCTCTTAGCATAATCTTCAATAAGTTCCCCCCCCCACTTTCAGACGTATCGCTTGTTACCTTCATGTCTCTCACGTAAGAAGCTAAGCGAATATAGTCCTCGTGTTTCTTCCATTTTTCTACTGGTCTTCTCAACCACTCCCCATTTGATTTAAAGAGCCTCAGAAACTGCCATGATTTTGGACCAGCAAGGTCGGAAAGCTTGGTTCCTTCCCTGAGTATAGGGAAGACTGGATGGCCAGTTTTCGTCATAAATCTTTTTCTCTGACTTTTTTAAGGCATTGGCAATCTTAGCCTTCTCTGCATTGTTGACCTTGTGTGAAAATAAGGAGTGTGGTATCACTTCTTCCACAAAGTACCACATTTGCCTATCGAGGGCTTTAAGACCTGCGCCTGCCACTTCACTGTTATGTTTTTCATAGGTTTTCAGATCGTGATATAAGCTTAAATCATTAAAAAGAAGAATCTGCGGCGTTGTCCGAATGTAGCCATGCTTTAGCGTAGAACAATGCATTAAAAAGACATATTTGCTCAAGCATTTTTATCATATTCTCATCGTAGCCAGCCTGGTATCCAAAAGCATACATTTTATAGGTATATAGGATTGCAGACATCCATCGTGCACGATGAGCTGCTCCTGGACGGAGCCAACGTACTCCTTTTGGGGGTACTTCACCTAAAATTTGGATTGTCAACTCGGCGCATTCCCGATAATCACCACGTTTGAATGCATTCCGAGTCAGTAAATCGGTTAATGCATCTAAGACTTCTTGCCGTTTAGACCTTAGCTTTATGTCCTTGATTTTCAGTGTTCTGAAATCTTTTATGATTGTGTCAATGCCTTGCCACTTTTCCTCCCGAAACTCTGAAAATTTCATAATCTGGTGAAATGCTTCCTCCAAATATTTCTACAAACACACTGTTGAGTATCCGCTCATATAGGTGATGCCGACAAGCAAGCCACAATACTTTCCTACATAGATATTCTTCAAGTCTCTTACAGGCTCCAGTATGGCGCCCTGAGTTGGAGCTTGTAGTGTCAAAAACAAACCCAATAACATGGCGCTCTAAGTTCCACTTTTTGATCATATCAAAAGTTTCAGTAGCCTGCGACTCGCCACTAGTATTTGGGATTTCAGGAACAACCAACAGTTTGCCCTCTGGCATTTGGGGCACCCGCGTGACACGACAATTGGGCGCAGGACAAATGAGCGCCGACAATTGAGCGCAAAACAATTGAGCGAGAGCAAGCAAATAAAAACTGGATAAAAGAAAGAAAATAAGCTTTAACAAATATTTATTAAGGATGTTAAAAATAATGTGGTTAGGTTAGGTTATTGTTTTGCGCTTAATTGTCTTGGCGCTCATTTGTCCTGCGCTCAGTTGCCGTGGAACCGGGGCACCCGATACCAGTACGGCAAGTCTTTCCGATTTGCCTCCTGCTTTATCTGTTATGAACTTACTGTCCCAGTGGATGACCGAGAAAGGTGGGGCAATAAAATCCTCTTATTTGTCTTGATGCTTGATCTCGAACCATCTCTGCTGCACGCTTGGCAGAACTTTTAGATAAGGCCAGCTTGCTTAGATCCATTCCACAAGCAGAGGCTACTGCTGCCGTCATTGCTGTCCTCTGTCCCAAAGAGATGTTAAGGCGATCTGCCATGGAGGATACGTTTTCGGAACGAAAATTTTTGTCTTTTGGGTGTGTTTTTAGGAACGGTGAATTCGTTATCGTTGTCACTGCTGGACGTCGATGAAGAAGAATTGGCTTTCGATGGCGTTTCAAGTGCTTGGAATTTCTGCAGTGTCCTTTCTTTTTCTTCTCTCTCAAATTTTTTGTAGCTTTCCTTTCGTGTTATGTTTTTCACTACTTTTTTCTCGTAACTTTTGTCAACATTTCCCATACCATATTTTCTCTCTGTCCTTTGATCTTCGAGAAATGTTGTCTATCATTTTTTGATTTTCGTCTTAAACCTTGTCTTTTTTATCTTATTTAAGGCGTCATTGGCCACGATATCAAATAATTTCTCTCACTTCCTTAGAGTGTCGTCTTGTTTTTGCTCAAAATTAGATTTACCGCTGTTACGAGCGGTATCCAAATCTTTGAGTTTGGCTTTAGGCAGAGGATTCTTTATTACATTTTTGGTAGGAATGCTTGCCATATCCCAGACGACCTTCACTTTCCTCAAAGCAATCGCAATCACTTCATCCTGAGAAGCATTTTGGTATTCTCCTCTAGTTAAATAAATAAAATACTTCAACACATCACCATTGGATGGCAACACACTACCTTTACCAATTTTTATGTCAGTCAAAAGGTTTCCAATAATAAGATCTCTGGAATCATCACTGACATTTACTTCACTTCGCCTTAGCGAATAAGCATTATTATCCATAGTCTGAAAAGAAGTACAATAAAAGATCTGAAAAGAAATACAAAAACATTAATAATTAAAATGCATTAATAACTACTAATAACAATTAATATTAATAAGTACAATAACATTAATAACTAACGAACTTTAAATTCTGAATCAATTAACACAAGAATCATTCGAATCGGTTAATAAATAAAGATTTTATGGCGAAATACTTATGAAAAATCGGTCTGTCATCACAGGCTGGGGTCAAAATTTCAATGCATCCGATGCCGGGTCAAATATTTTCAGAATGGGTTAAAACTTCATATTCGCCAATAAAGTAACAGGGATCACCACATGAGAATATTGCACCTCAAAATTTCAAACTTTTATTAAAAGTGGCACACTCTAATAAATGAACATTTCAGGACCTGAAAACAATGAAAAAAGTTTATATAAACATATGCCCGAAATCGCTTTGTTTCCGAGTTACAGCCTGTTGTGTTCCAACAAGTATCCGCCTTACCTTTAAAGGAAGTGCTCAAAATGACCGCCTTGCGCTTGAATACACGCCTGAACGCGCCTCGTCGTAGACTACCTGACGCGTTCAAACATTCCAGGTATTGCTCAGATTTTCTGGCATCCTTGTTCTACACGTTGGCGAAGCATTTCAACGTTGTCAATGAGTGTTACGTAAACGATGGGTTTCAGATGACCCTACAGGTAAAAATAGAGTGGATTCAGGTCCTGGGAGCGAACAGGCCACGCAATGGGTCCTCCACGGCCTATCCATTTATCAGAAAAATGGTCATCCAAATAGCATCTGGCTACTCTACTAAAACGAGGCGGAGCGCCGTCATGCATAAACCACATACGACATCGGACACCAAGAGGAACTTCATCTAGTAAATCGCTTAAATCATTCCTTAAAAAATTGGAATAGGATTCTCATGTTAATCTTCCAGGCAAAACAAAAGAACCGATTAAGTTGTCGGCAATAATCCTGCCCATACATTGATACTAAATTATTGTTGGTGCCTTGACTGGATGATGGCATGCGGATTCTCTTCGGCCAAGTGATGAGTGTTGTGAAAATTGATCACGCCATTTCTTGTGAAGGCATCCTCATCAGAAAACACGGAGGATAGAAAAAGAGGACCGCGAGCACACTGTTGAAGGAACCAAGTACAAAAAGCCTATGAAAAAACTATATAGGGCTATGGGTTGATTGCCTGTTACCTCTCATCCATTGGAAATTTCCAGCAGATTACAGTGGAGAGTTAACGACAAAACCATACGTTTTTTCGCTAGCGAATTATGTATATGTAGGTCTTCAAAGAACCTCTCTATGTTTATTTGCCTTCGATATTTGCGCTGCCTAATGGGAAACAAAGAAATTACCTCACATTATTTCGTCTGGCCTCACTTTTGTTCGTAGGGCACGACGATCTCGGTTTATTTGCTATAGGCATTTACTACACTTAAACACCTGAAGGAATAGGCCTATCCTTTTTATAGTTATTAGGTTTTATATTACGAGGATTTCACTCAGAACTTATAGGAAGATAAAGTACATCTTCCTTGCTTAAAGCATCGCTGTAACATAAGCAGCTCAGAGTGCCGCCAATATAAATCGTTAGGAATCCGTTGATTCTTCAAAGTTCGTTGACGCTTCTCTTAATGTAATTTTCATGAGTCAGCAATGGGAAATGTTGAATAGGAAATAATAAATTTGATTTTCTTGTTGTCATGCAGGCCCAATGCCTACATATATGGGGTTCTATGTATGGTAATTAATTTAATTCCCAATAGGCTATGTCGCCAATCCCGAGACAATTTTGAAGTTATTAATTAATAAATAAATTAATAAATAAATTAATAATTTGTATTTAATAAAGAAATAAAGGTACCAAATATGATACAATATTGTAAATATGTATAGTTTTTCCATATACTGGGGGGCCCCGAAGGAAAAATTTGTTATACATTAAATTTTTTAATAAACTGTGTGAAATGAGTTAAAAAGAATAAAGTAGGAACTTAGAAAGAGAAAGGTTACTCAAGACCTATTTAAATATAAAAGTTCAAGAGGCCAACTTCTCAAGTTTAGTTAAAGTTATGTCAATGAGTTTGACTACCCTTGCTATAGGAAATTAATAGAATTAAAGTAAAATTATTAAGCATTTTAACTGCTCATTATTTGTGTAAGGTTTATAAGTCACCAGTCTTAATTTTTTCTCGTAAAAGTTTTCTGGATTTCAAAGCACTTTTTCTTTGAGGCCTATTTGATTTAGTCTGAGTTACATTAGGTACATTGAGAGATTCCTCAATAGTATCTTGATCCATCCTCTGGGATAATGGTTCTAACTTAGCCCACCACTCCAAAGGCTATAGTAATGTGATATCTGGTGGTTTCACCAGTTGCTGTTTTCAGTTTTACAACCCTGGTAATTTCGTCGTCTTCAGTTTTGAGTTCTAAGACTTTTCCCATTGACCAATGTTGTCTTGGAGTCTTGTCATGTATCAACACAATGTCCCCAATTTTGACTGAATCATTCCAATTTTGTTTTAATTGTTTATTTCTTTCTCTAAGACTTGTTAAGTATTCTTCTCTCCATTTTGTTATAAAATGAGTTGATTTGTCAAATGTTGGTATTTTTGTGTCGAGTTCTTTGTGTCCTATTACCCAATCTGGATCCTCTTTACTGTTATGTTCATATTCTGGTAACATGTTTACTGTCTCCCTTAATTAGGTGGTTTGGTGTGAGAGGTTCTGGCTCATTAATACCATCTCCCACAAGTTAATGGTCTGTTGTTGATAACGTTTTCAATTTCTGACAGAATAGTCATGAGTTCAAAAAGTTGTAAATGTTTGGTCCCAATAGTCCTTTTAAGGCAGTTCTTTACAGTCTCTGTTTCTTTCCCAAATGGAACCATACCATGGTGCATTAACAGGAATGTACTTCCAGGTTATATTGTGTTTGATTAAATGAGTTTGTACTGTTTCACTGTCACAAATCTGATGAATAATTCTTTCAGATTTGAAGTATGTGGCATTGTCTGACCATTTAGTTTTGGGTACAGAATTGTATGCACAAAATCGTCTGAAAGCAGCAATAAAAGCTTCTGCTGTTAGATCTTCTACTATGTCTAGACATATGGCACGTGTGGCACCACAGGTGAAGAGTACAATGTACACGTTGTATTCCTTTGAATCCATTTTGTCTCCAAAACTCGCATTCACCCCTCCAGTGTAGTCAGTACCCGTGGTTTCAAATGGCTGAGTAAATGTTACTCATTCCACAGGTAGATCTGGAGGGTTTGGGGTCTTAAAGGGTCGTGAATGGATAGTTTACAAGGAATGCATGTGTTTAAAATTTTCTTTGTTTCAGTTCTGCCCTTTGGTAGTCAGTAAGTTTTTCTCATCTCTGTCAGGGTTTGTGAGACCCCCATGTGGTGTATTTTGTTGTGGGTATCCCTGATGATGAGATTTGTGAAGTGATTCCTCCTCGGAAGAAGAATTGGGTGCTTAGAGTTGTAAGTCAAAGTTGACTTGTTAAGTCTTCCTTTACACCTTATCAGACCCTCTGTATCCAGGTACAGATTTAGGTTCATGACAAGTGAAGGAATTCCTGTTTAATGTGTTACTGGACCTAAGATACTTCAACTCCTTGTCAAATTCTGAAGCTTGTATGTGTTTGAGCCAGTATTTTGTTGCAGTTTCTGTTAAGGTAGAAAAGGCCTTCTGAGGACAGTGTTTGAGAAGGTAGCTATTGACAAACTTGCAGCAATAGACTGTAATTCTCAGGAGTTTGTTGAGGTCTGAATAATGTTTAAGTAAAAAATAGGTTTGTCCTCAGTGATTTTTTCAGTTGTAGAGTTGAGTGTGAGGTTAACTACTTCGGCTGGCCAAAGATCCTCGCATGTTAGCCATTCAGGCCCTTCGTACCAAATTTTGTTTTTTTTTATTATTTTTATTAATTAACCTTTATTAATAATAAAATAAATACAGTAGTCTTTTTATAATTTACAATGACATAAATAATTGTGAAGCTCGACTATTTATTTATTTATTTATTTTTTTTAATTTGGCCCTTAGGCTTTACTGGGCTCTTATTAAAAATAAGCAGCTAGCCGTTATAAGTTAATAATAATAAAGTAAATAAATAAGTAAATAAGTATTATTAATAGTTAAAGCCTGTATTTCAATATTAAACAATATTAATGGACAATATTAAACATTATTAGTGGACACTAATCCAAGATTTTTGTTAGTATCCCATTATTAATCGGGATTTTAACTTGGTTTTAAACAAATTTACATTCGCAATATTTTTTATATCGGCATGCAAGTCATTCCATAGTTTCAATCCAATGAAAATAGGTAGTTTTTGAGATGAAGACAATCTAAATTGAGGTATAACAATCTTTGATCTGTTTCTGGTCTGATACGGGTGGATTTCTTGATGAGTTACAAAATATCTATTTACCCATTGCAAATTAATGATTTTGCTCTTACATTTGTAAATAAAAATAAAATGTGTCAGTTTGGTTATATCATTGAGCTTTAGTAGGTTTAGCTCTTTAAATAATGCACTAGTGTGATCAAGGAAATCAGCATCAGATAATAACCTTATTGCTTGTTTGCTTTCAAGTTTGTAAGAGAGCCCTCTTGTCAAAAAGTCTGTAGGACTCTGTTTTGTTTGTATGTACCTAAATTTGATACCAAGATATGTGTTTGCAGTTTTGATTTCTGTTAGTCTGTTCTTCACAAATATGTTTTTGCAAGAAGTTGTATCTGTGTTGCACCCATGTTAGACAAATTTGACTGTCTGTTATGTCAACTTCTTTATACACTTGTGAGAGAAAGTCTGCTGTTTTGACTCCCAATGAGACAGCCAATAATTCAAGTTGTGGTACAGTTTTCTTTTGGTTTAAGGGTGCCACTTTTTCCTTTGAATAAACCAAGTTACATTCATTTTCACTTGTTAAATAGGCACAACACCCATAAGCTCGTGTGCTGGCATCTATAAAAATGTGTAGTGTTTCGGTTTCAACCTGTAACCAGCACATCTTGGTACGTAGATTTTTTGAACTTTGTTTAAATCTGTGACCAATTTCTTCCAATGAAGTTGGTCTTCCACTGAAAGTGGTTCATCCCAATCAATTTTCTTTTTCCATAAGTCTTGCAAAAGGATTTTGGATCTTATGGTTGCTGGTAAATATAATCCAATGGGGTAAAAAAATTTGGATGATTCTGAAAGCACTTGTCTTTTTGTATCGGCATTTGGATTTAAGTTATAAAGCTTTGTGCGAAGATGTTCATTGTGTTCGGAATTCTGTTTTAAAAACCAAAGCATTCCAAGTGTTTTTGTGTAATTGTTTGGTTCAACGTTCCCGTTGTTGTCTTTTATTTGTTCATTTAATTTAGGAGAATTAGAAACCCACTCTCTGTCTAAAATTTCCTTGCTTCATTATAGTTTGAGACATTTTGTAAATTTCAAGCAATTCCTCTTCAGTTACAGCGGAACCCATGAGGTTATTCACAAAATTTTGCTTTAAAAACTGAACTGTTAAGTTCTCTTGAAATAAGTTTAGGTGGTTTTTAATTGTTAAAGCAAGAATACTTGGAGAACAATTTGCTCCAAAAATAATTACTTTACATCTGTAGGTTTTGAAACCTTTGTTAAAGTCACGTGAATCATTAAACCATAAAAACCTGAGATGATTTTTATCATACTCAGCTTCAAATTTATACAGAGGAGTGCTTTTTCTATGTCACTCTGCACCACATAATTGTCTAAACAGAAGCAAAGGAGAATTTGTACAAGATTTGGGTCTTCCATGAGACAATCACTTAAACTAACAGAATTTGTATCCTTTAAACTACAGTTGTATACTACTATTAGTTTAGTTGTGGATGAGTCTTCTCTGTAAACTCCTCTGGGTGTTAAATAATGACAACCTCGTTTTTTAAAGGGTTCATCAGTAACTTCTTCAATGAAGCCCCTTTCTATTTGTTCTTTGAATATGTTGTTGTATTGGTCTAAAAGATTGTCATTTTTAAGTGTTCTGTAATTCTTATACAGATGTGCCTTAGCTACTTTCAAATTGTCCATTATTTCTGGACAAGGTGTTTTCCAAGGCAGCTCCACATAGTATTGATTGTTTCTGTATTGTAATGTATCCTTAAATTGTTCTGTCATCAATTGGTCTTCATGTGTAATTGTACTGTCCTTTATGCCGACTGATTCTAATAGTCACAACTGCTGTAACCCTTCATCCAATGTGGAATCATTTTCATTCAAATGATATGGGATTACTAGTGTTTTTGTTGTTTGAGTTTGTCATAGTCAGAAATTTGTGAATGTGGTGATTTTGTTTTGTGTGAATTTTGTTCGTGTTCTGTGTTTTCTGTGTCAGTAGTAAGATTGTATTTAGTTATGTCACCCAAAGGTGCAATACCTGTAGGAGTTTGTATGGCTATTCCATCTCCAATTTTAATGATGCCTCTATGGACCAGATGAAGATAGTCAGCCCCCATGAGCATATGTATATCATCAACTACATCTGCATTAAGGGTTTTTATCAGCTATCGTGTATTTGTTTTGAAGTTGCAGCAAAGTTTGTTTTAACCCAGCTATTTGTAATTTTTCTTCCACTTTGTTCACAACAACCTTAAGGGTTTCAAATGTCCCATCAAGAGTTAAAGTTACATTTGCAGTTTTAAAACTGGCTTGTACTGGGTTTTTAGTAATAAATGATGAAATAGAGAGATCTTCATTTGCTTGTTGCTTCTGAAGTCCTAATTTTTCTATCAGTTGTTTGGTTACAAATGTTTGTTGTGAGCAGGTATCTAAGAGACACCTAACCTGTACTATTTGTCCCTTTTTGTTTTGGATTTCCAAGGTTGTGGTTGGTAAAAGAATTTTTGAATTGTGGTTAATGCTAGATGAACTGATATGCCCATTCATAGCATTTTGAGTTTGTTTCTGTTTGTTTGGGTGTTTGTTCATAATGTTTGTAAGTTTTTTCCATGTCTGTGTGTATATTACATATGGGGGTAATATGGTCAAAACTATTGCAAATCTTAGAACTGTATTTCAAATTTGATTTGCAGTCTAACTTATGGTGCCCTGATCCAGTGCATTTTTTGCATAAGTTTAGTTGTTCACAACGTTTTGACCTTGCTGTAAAGTCTGTGTATTTGGGACAGTTTGTAGAACTATGTTCACTGCTAAAGCAAAATTTGCATGGTATGGGGTTAGACTCAGTAGTAGTTACATTAAAGTTTTGTAGAGTAGGGGTCTTTGAGCCTTTTTCTGTCACTTCTTCTGCAAATTGAGTTTTGCGGATGTGTTTGAATGTAACTGGTAAGTGTTGAAATTTTTTGTTAGGTTTCTGGTTTTCTGAATTGCTGGTTTTTTCTTGTGTTGTGTTAAATTTTGGGAGTGTAACTTGATTTGTAAAGTGCAAATACAGTTGGGAAATCTTCTCTTAGCTTATTAAGGCTCGGGTATATGTCAGTTGTTCTCTGATGAAATATCTCTGACTTTACAAGGGAGTTTTTCAAAAACATCATCTTGAATGATCCAAGCTGTTTTTGTAATGTTCAAATTATTGTTTTTAAGTTGTCCCATGCGACATTCAAACTCACGGTAAAAGTCAGAGGTTACCATAGTTGTCTTTTGGGGTTCGCATGTTCATTACTTTAAGAGCCAAATCATGTATAATTTCATCCATATGTAATTTCTGTTAAGTAATTCTATTGCCACAGAATAAGAAGTACTTATAGCTGGCAGTGATTCCACTAATCTTAAGGCAGGGCCTTTCAGATAGTTCGCTAAATAACTAAATTTATCAACACCTGTAATGTAGTTTTTATTACCTATAAGGCTATGAAATGTTTCAATAAAAGATTGAAATTTGGCTCTGTCACCCTCAAAAGTGGGTACTTCAAGTGTAGGCAATTTTGATTTTAGTTCATTGCCCGCAGCCATATTTGGAGAGCTAAGTGAAACATTTTGGATAGCTTCTAAGAAGCTTTCATTTGTGTCTTGTACTCAAGTTGGTTTTGAATTTCAGAAATATAGGAATTAACTTTTGTAATGTAATTTTCATTGTCAAGTAGGAGAGTAGAATACTCATCAATTTCTGTAATTATGTCCTCATCTAGTGTCAGAATTTCTTGTTTGTAACGAGTAATAGAATTTAATGTTTCAAGATCATATCTTGTAGGTTCTTTCTGTTTGTAATCATTGTACAGTTTGGTGATGACACCTGTACGTGCTGATTTTTTCTCATTAATTTTTTGTAGTTTTGAGATGGTGCCATAGCTCCAAGGTCTGTGTTTTTGTTTTCTTGGAATAGGCCTATCCTTTTTATAGTTATTAGGTTTTATATTATGAGGATTTCACTCGAAACTTATAGGAAGATAAAGTACATCTTCCTTGCTTAAAGCATCGCTGTAACATAAGCAGTTCAGAGTGCCGCCAATATAAATCGTTAGGAATCCATTGATTCTTCAAAGTTCGTTGACTCTTCTCTTGATGTAATTTTCATGAGTCAGCAATGGAAAATGTTGAATACGAAATAATAAATTTGGTTTTCTTGTCATGCAGGCTCTCGAATGTGGATATGGGTAAAGCTGTTGTTCCCGTAAAATTTTCCACACCGTTGTGTATCTTACATCCTCTGCTGCTGCTATCCTTCGGGTGCTGACACCAGAATGTTCCTCCACGCGATTCAGGACCCGCTCCTCTAACTCAACAGTTCTGGCGCTGATTGGTCTACCACCATATGAAATTCGCTTATTCAATGATCCTGTATCACCAAGACGCTCGTCTATTCTCTGAAAGGTCTTATCTGGCATACGGCGATTCGGAAATCTTTCCGCATACAGACGTCTTGCTGCGGCCGCATTACACTCGGCAAGTCCATACACGAGATGCACGTCTGCCATTTCTCTGTTTGAATAAGCCTCCATTCTCACTTCAAATGCACACTATCACTGAATAGCACAAAAACTTTTAAGTTTTTTTTTCACTGGACTGCACTTATTCACGGTAAGAAGTTACGAATATGAACAGTGAAACACCGCGATGCACCTCTGACTGACTGATGGCTCTCACTCAACGATATTGAAACATGTCATAGTGTACGAAACATTACAATCGGCGAGCTATATATGAAATAAGTCTCGTACGCACTCACATTGTCGGCAAGCAGTGTGTGTAAACAGTTTGCGAAAAGAATTGCTGTAACTCTGAAACAAAGCGATTTCGGGCATATGTTTATATAAACTTTTTTTTCATTGTTTTCAGGTCCTGAATCCACCCTGAAAGTGCGTCCCACATGTTATGAAACATCCTGTGTATATATATATATATATATATACAGTGTGTCCGTAAAGTCATGGTGGGATTTTAAATAGCTATATTATTGCAACGAAACATGATAATGAGATGAAAAAAAGGCAAATTGAAGAACAACTCTAAAAGAATAACTTTATTTAACGTAGTTCGATATGGGCTCCTCTGGTAGCCCTGCAGACATCTAGGCGGTGATTCAATTCCAGCCACACACGCCCAAGAACATAGGAGTGATGGATGCGATAGCTTCCGTGATTCGCTCGTGCAAGTGATGAATATCCCTAATGGGTAGACTGTACACGCTTTGCTTGACGTAACCCCACAAATAAAAGTCCAAAGGTGTCAGGTCCGGAGAGCGTGGAGGCCATGGCTTCCATCCTCCTCTTCCTATCCATCTCTGTGGAAATTTTTCATTAAGGAATTCTCGAACAACGTTGGCATAGTGCGGAGGAGCACCATCTTGCTGAAAGATGACATTGTCAATAAATTGGGGTACTGCAAAATGTTCCAACATAGCGAGGTAGTTGTGTGACGTCACAGTGGGTTCCGCGAAGAAAAATGGGCCAATCACTCGATCTCGTGCTAGAGCACACCGCACATTAACTTTCGGGCTATTACGCTCATGTTCAACATACGCATGTGGACAGCCTAGACTAACTACGAGATAAAGGTTAAGCTTAGCCTAGACTAACTACAAGATACAACTTTAAGAGTTGTTCTTAAATTTGGCATTGTTTCATCTCATTATCATGTTTCGTTGCAATAATATAGCTATTTAAAATCCCACCATGATTTTACGGACACACTGTGTGTATATATATAGATATATATATAATATATATATATATATATATATAGTGAAAAGAAGGAACAGACAAAAAAAAAAAAGACAAAGAACAGCCAAAGGAATATTTTCCCCGCCATTCTCAAACATCTGAGAATCACATGGAAGTGAAACACACGCGTTTTCAAGGAATCAGAAATAACGTTAGCCTCTATCCATCAAAGGACGCGTAGGAGGCGTCTCAGAAATGGCGCGAAACTCCGCGTCTAAGAGGTTATATAAGCGAGGGTCCACTGATACACTTCCTCACTCGCTCTCTCACTCACCACTTCTCGTTTTGGTCGTCACGTCACACGCTCAGCCTTCGTCAGCAGCATTCGTCAAACTACCCGCTCTCCGACCTTCGCCGGAGAGCGGCCTGCTGTTCCTTCAAAGCTTCCGATCAATCTTCAAGTAAGCTCTTCCGCCGTCAGCCTACAGAAGCACTTCTTCGGAACCCAGCGCCGTTTCAACAAGTCAATAGGCCTGCGAATGGTTTCACTGTCACCACGGGCATACACCACTACAAAGTCATCCTCGACGTGCGACACACGGGACGGTCAACGACGCCTCGGGCCTGCAGTAATAGGTCTACTTTCAACACTTCTTCAGAGGTAATCGACATCCCGGTAAGCTAAGTGCATCTTTTCTAAGTAACTCGTGAAACCTACATCAGCCTACCGCAGAACGGTAGGCTATACTCCTAAAGTGCTTTTAATACCGTAAGTGTGTATCACTCTGTTATGGTGATATTTTCGTACAATTATCAATTGTGCATCAAATTAACTCTCATACAAACTTCAGTAGGCCCAGTTCAAGTGTCATTCCAATACCGTATGCGTGTACCATCCTGCTATTGTGTTCATTCATGTAATCCATAAATACTTTGCATTCGTTTATTTATGTGATTTATTTAAGCATTTCATTATTGACGGTCCAATCTACTTACCGTGTACTAAACGCACGTGCATTCTTTATATCATTACTAGGCCCATTCAGTGTTCCATTTATGCGTAACTCTAGCCTACCTAAATGAAGGCCTAATCTATTTACAGTGTACCAATTTACGTGCATTTCTTTCAATCATTATTAAGCAGCATCTTATCCATGTTCCATTTATGCATAACTTTTAGCCTACTTGAATCAGTGTATTATGCAGTGGTGGGCACCGTTAACCAAAAAGTTAACTTCGTTAACCGTTAATCCGTTAAACATGTAACGGAAGTTACCGATAAACCGTTAACGTTAACTTATTATAAAAAAAATGAAAAACACAATATATATATATAATTTAATTTTCCCTCTTCTTCTCGTTCTCCATTTTGTCCATGAGATGCATGTTGCCCTTCATGAAAATTAGCATATCAAAGTTTTCATCAGACAGGGATGATCTCTTGGCCCTCAGGATGTCCTTGCCCATAGAGAACATTTACTTCTCAACGCCATCTATTATCTCAAAGAAACTAATTCACATTGGGACTTGAAAGTACCGGCAGGATCAACCGGGTAGAAAAATAATTATGGAGATTTTAAAGATGTGGTACCTAGAAGTACCGCCAGGACATAAAGGGTTAAGGTGAAAACGCTCCCATTGTAAGACATCAATTGACTTAATTTATGTCATCAAAGTGACATGAGAATTGAAATCTTACCTGATCAGTTTTATGGTTCTTGAAATGTATCAAGGAGACTACTAATAAGGTACTCACAGACATATTATAAATATACATGAATTACTTGACAACGATTATTTTTAAATATTCACTAGCACAAACATGTTGCGCAAGAGACAGACTGCAAATGAAACGAATGTAGTTATTTGTTGTAATTGTTACATATATATTATTGAAAGTGCCTTAAAATGCTCGTGATATTTCTTGAAAGAAGTTGAAACATTCAACTCAAATGGCAAATCTTTCCGCCTGATTTTACAGTCGACCATGTTTTGCTCAAACCAATGCCATAAATAACTACCATATTTGGTAAGACACAAATTGTGGCGACGGAAACAAATATATCGCCTGATTTTGCACTGCGGAAATGGAAATTCGTTCATCACTATTAACAGTGGCGGATTAATTGCGCACCTGCTCAGCACTGAAAATAATAGAAACTTTTAAACGTTTATTTATGAATTTTTTGGGTTAACGGACTTGAGTTAACGGAAGTTAAATGTAACGGAAGTTAATTAGTCCGATAATGATTTTCAAAGTTAACTTAAAAGTTAAATCGTTAACGAAAAAGTTAACTTCGTTAATTAACGATTAACGGATTAACGGTTTGTACCCAGCTTTGGTATTATGTAATCTATTCAGTGTTTCAAAACGTACGCGCATAATTTCTGTTATTAATACGTTTCATATTTCATGCTGTGTTCCATCTTTGCATACCATTAGCCTATCATAAATGAGTGTATTACTTAACAATTAATCTGTATAACCATTTCCTCATTTGCTAATCCTCAGTCAGATTTAGCGTACTATAAATGCCGTTATATAATTGTTAATCACCGTAAATACCTTCATTGCCATGTTAATCACTGTGAACAAATAAATAAATATTTTCTTAATTAAATTCAAAACCATAAGGTAATTTTTCTAACCTTAACAGTATTTGCTTGGGTGTAATCCAAGCTGGTGACCTCGAATCAATTTGTATCACTCAGAAGTAATTATAGTAGGCCTACTCCATTAGCCATCTTCAAACCGGTGATACCGTAGGACATCATAAATTGTTGACCCAACCTGTCATTAACAATCAATCATTACATCAATTAATCATTAGCACTAAATTTATCAGCATCACCTCATTCGGCTAATACTAGGCCCACACTATTATATATATATATATATATATATATGATTGGTTAGGTTGTGGCAATATTTTCGTTAGTTTTAACGGAAATATCACAACTAAACCTAACCAATCGTCAATTTGCGGGGGTGTAACAGAAAAGTACCGCGACTTCTTATCTTATAGAAAACTGGGAAAAATGTAGCAAATGCCCATCAATGCTATTTGTGATATTAATTTAAAGTGTCTCCATCTTGACAACTTGCTCAAAAATTACTAAATTTAAACAACTGCAATCTGCGAAAATACGTTATATAGGTTAGATAATTTTAGACCGTAAAAGGTACATTAATTTAGGACAGTAAAAGTGAGGATACCCAAAAGTACTAATAGGAAACGGACGAAGACCACCGCAGCAGCATCGGAATGTTGCTTTGGTTGGAAACAGCTATTCACCCTGTTAATTAAGATAGGAAAAAGTGAACACACAGGAAAGGGAAGAATGCGAGGCTTGTCCAATCAGTTTAGAGCGAAAAAGCAATCTTAAATCGTTGTGTAACTCTCGTGACCACGTGGCTAGTGGTCAGGGTTGGGTCAGGACGAAGAGTGGTGTGTGTTGATTGCGCCGATTTGTGTTCCTGTTTTGTCACTGACGCAAAACTTGACTCGTTACGCTCACATCCTCAACCCAAATACTTTGGGATCGCGAGACGTAGCACATGACTTACACATCCTCACATCAAATGAAGTTAATCGCATTTTGAGCGTGTAATCAGGCGTTCACACCGTCTTTGAAGGTTGGTTCTTGCTTTTGATACCCTGAAGTTCCCTTTCATCGGGATCTCTGACAAGTGTCGCGATTTTATTCACACAGCGGTCGTGTCCGCGAACGCTTTCTCCTGCCATTGCAACGCCAGCGTCTATCAGCCTTCGTCGGATCGCTTATCTTACAAGGCAGCATTGCACGACCTTCGACTAGGCGTTTCAGTTCTTGAAGCAGAAGAGGAGCTTCATCAGACCTATTGAAGAATTCGTTACAGTTGAAGATTTGTTAACAAATATTGGCGCTTCATCATGAGATTAAGCATTAAGTTGTTGGTTTTGTCTTGGATGCACACCGGATTTGGAAATGGAAGAGAAACGCACCCGTAAATTAAATAGAACGGAAATAAGTGATTCCATTGTAGAAAATAAGGCAGGAAGAAACAACAAACGAACGAAGACGCATCCAGCCAAGAACGAAGTAGAGAAGAAAGTAAATAACCTTTTTCTTCAACGCCTATCGTGAAAATAAAGAAAATGAAGAAGCATTTGTAGGTGAGAATCAGGAACGGATTAGTTTCCTCCTCCGAGCTTCGCGGTACGGGAACAGCAGAGAAAACGCGGAGAACTTCAGCCCCGCCGGTTCCTCTTTGGGGTCGCTGGCGATGGCCATTGGACGTAAATGCGTCGTTCGAATGATCTCCACCCCCCAAACGCCAGCCGCGCAAAGGATGCGGATGGGCCCTCGTTCCCTCAGTGGTTTTTAAGGGCGGGTTACCTAGAAATGGAAACGGGTGAAGGTGTTTGGTCGTCACTTGGAAGAAGCGTAAAACTGCTAAGAGGTTTATTACTGATCCTGATTATGTGGTGTAGAGTGACAGACGAGAGGCACTCGGAGTAATTCTGGTTGAGGAATATTTCTCGTTTACGATTGCATCAGTTGGTATCCATTCATGCATTCGTAACAAAATGTTTTTCCTTTCGTATTCCACATCTGAATTGTATGTAAACACATTTCTATTTATTGTTAATTTTCTTTTTTTATATTAATTTTTATTTATTTTCTTTTTTTATATTAATTTTTATTTATTTTCTTTTAGAATTATTTCTTAATGGTCCACGATCGTATTTAATTTAAAATTTTGAGCTGAAATATATATAAAAACAATTCCAAATCGTCAAATAGAATTTTATAATTACAAAAAGGGAAAATGAGTTCGTAATGACTGATGTTATAATAATGTTGTTATAATGTTTCAGACCAGCAGAGACCCTAGGATCCGCTCACGGCTGGTCTACCTAACTGTGTTCGTAATTGTGCATTGTGTATGTCCTCCTTGGTGGCGGAGGGGACCTACAATTTTACGTGGGTTCCGAACCACAAGAACATAAGAAATTTATGTAAGAACTGCCTGTACATTGGCAACGACCAATTTTTACAAAACTAAATAATTATCAATTTAAAACTAATTAATTATCGATTTAAAACTAAAGATAGAATCTCTGGATCCAGAGGATCAAGTCATAATAGACAACTATTTTCAGTAGTTGAAGAAGCGCTGAAATTAAAATTGAGATTTCGTACAGTTGGTTTAAAAAAGTTTCACATTTTCATTTCCGTAAGGGAATGAAAGTGTAAAGCTACTTTTCAAGCTGCCTACCCACTACATCGCTAGAAAAAGTCTCTGAAGGGGATGACACAACGATTGGGTTTTTACATTAGTCTATTTGATCTTGACCGTAATGGGTACTCTGGTAGTGCTATATTTTCCTTTCGTTTTAATCACGCAAAATATATAAACTTAACCCAACGAAACGAAGTGGCGAGGTCGGAGGGGTCGGGGGTTTGACTCACAAGCTCCGTTTTTGAGGTTGCCTCAGAACGAGAGCGTGACAGTCGAACCCCATTCAATATTTATAATTATTTTCATTTTATTTAAGCTGTACCAACCATTTCAAATGAAAAATGTTCGTCATGTCGTTGTCAGTCAGCCATTGTATTATTGGAAGAGTATCCATAGTTCTAGTAGGGGGAATGAAAACGATGGACATGGGTATGTGAATCCATTCTACCATACTACGGTATATTACTCGAAATAACTCTTTTTACCTATTTACACCTCTGAAGTTTATTTTGAAATTAATTTTTTGTAAAGTGAAAATTTCATTTTCATTGGAGAACAACGTACCACTGACCTTTACAATACGACACATCTCCGTAGTTCAGTCGTACAAGGTGAGCCTTTTATAAAATTTGCGTAACTTGAATGAAATTGTCTGACGCCAGCCAGAGTACAGTAGTGGGAGAATATGCTTCACCGAAATAGAAATATATTGTAAAATATTAATAATAATATAAACAATACGTGACTGACACCGTAAAATATATCATTGCACGAAAATTTAAATGTCAAATAAACTGGTCGAGCTTCCCAATTACACGAACTCTTGCATAAACTTTCACCGAGTTTTAAGATAAACTTACGTACGTACATCAGAATTATACCATTTTCCAAGAGCTTTATTTAATCAAATTGTTTGCATAGCCAAAAATTTTCTCGGATTGACTCTTAACCTCTCAATGCCGGAATATTTTGGAGATTAAATTATGAATGTGTGTGTTTGAAACTGTAGCTACAAATTCGCCCCGTTCGTCTATGAGAGATTAAGAAGCACGCGTGTTACTATTAATTATAGCCATAATTTTCTTGTTTGAAAGTTACGTTACTTTTAAAAGTTTAATGTTCAAACCATAAACGCACTTTATAAACTTATCAAAGCTTATAAGTTTGTTGAAATCGTAATGTATGACATAATTGTGGATTAGTGTCATATGTACATATTCGCATTCACGTAAGGTGGTAATTGGCGAGTTTATTTAAAAATAATTTTAGTAAAATTTCACATGCCAGACGCGTTTCAGTGACAGAATTCATAGACCCAAATAACAAACCCAATCTAACCTAACTTAACCAACTTCAACCTAATCCATCACCATATGTTATGAACTCTTGTCTCCAAACTGCTTATGATATATGTAATTTCTCATTAATTTTACATTTTACCTCATTAAGTAACGCCGTGCTTCAATTTTTTCAGCTATGATGAGAGTATGGCTTTTCAAATATGAGAATGGGCGGCAATGAAGATTATCTATATCTTTTTTTTTAAGCAGGAAGGAAGGACCAAGGGTGAATATCCGCAAAAATACCTCTGCATAGAGGAGGAAGAGAGCCAAAGTCAAGGTCCAAGGTTTACGAGATCGCTGGACACACTTGCGTTTGAAAGACTGAAGGTCATAGACGGGAAAAGATAGATTGAGGAAAATTGTTCCAGAGTTCACCGGTTGAGTAGATGAAAGATTAAAAATACCAATTAACCCCCGCGTTAGTAATTGAACAGAAAAGGGATGAGCAAATGTCGAAAATCTGGTGCTGCGTGCTCTCCTTAAAGGAGCAGGCATGCAGTTAGAGAATTCAGAAGAGCAGTGTCCATTAGCGATAGTAAAGAGAGAGTGAAGCAAAACTGCGTCGAAGAGAAAGGGACTGAAGACAGTAAGTAAGAGGCGGGCAATTGATGATACGAAAAGCCTTTGATTCCCTCCGATCAAGTCGAGATGTGTGGGTTGAGCTACCCTACACACGAAAAACGTACTCCATACGTACAGAGACAGTAACTGAGTGGAGTTGAAGAAACTGTGGAGGCGGACAGCTCACCTAATTACTAAGCTGTTTTAGAAAGAGTATATGCGATCTTTCCAGGAAAGATCATGAGAAAAAGAAATGCCAAGAATGTTAAGAGAAGAGGAAGAATTGAGTCGTGTTTTGTTGAAGGTAAGAGGATAGTCGTGTAGAAGATTGTGACGAGTAGACAGATGAGGGAACCGAGTTTTTGAGGCATTGAAACCTACAAGGTTTTCTCTCCCCTAATTAGAGACAGTATAACGATCAGAGGTCGGGTGTACCATAGCCATCCCACGTGAAGCATTGAGTGTCTGTTGAGAGGCACGATTTGTGAAGCGGATGGAGAACTTGAAGTGTGGAATTGTCGTCATAGGAGTGGATTGGACAGCAAGTGCAATTTAACAGATCATGGATAAATAAGAGGAAAAGAGTGGGTGACAGGACAGAACCCTGAGGAACACCACTGTTGGTAGCTTTAGAAGAACAGTGGCCATCTACGATTGCGGCTATAGATCGGCCAGAAAGGAAATCAGTTGCTCCACGGTCACCTTTTAACATGTAAATCATTTCATACAAAAATGATTTTGGACAAAGTTTTAAGCCTGGGAGAACTTAGCATTTACTTCAATCCACAAATTGTAAGAGGAAACTGATCAGAGGATGTTAGACGGGAAAAAGATATTTGTATTATAGTTTGTAGTGATCTAAAATTTTCTAAGCAGCGCTTAGAGGCTAGAAATAAAGCAAATATAATGTTAGGTATTATTAAGAGGAATGTTAGTTAAAAGAGTAAGAAAGTCCTCTGTAACTTATATAATTCTTATGTTAGGCCTCATTTAGGATACTGCATTCAAGTTTAGTCTCCTCACCTGAGACATGATATTGACATGCTTGAAGGTGTGCAACATAGGTTAGAGATAAGCTTGGTTGCCCTAAGAAGATTGGAATACAAAGAAAGATTAAAGGAACTAGGCTTGTTTATTTTTGAGAGACGTTGTATGAGGAGAGACATGATACAGATGTTCAAAATGTTTTTAGGTTTGGACAGTTTAGATGTACGTAACTTTTTCTCATTAGAGACTGATGGAATAAATTGAGGGCATAATAAGAAAATTAGAGAACAGACTTGTAGATTGGATCTACGAAAATACTTTGAGTCGGTAGTAGATTTTTGGAATGATTTGCCATATAATGTAAACAGCAGCTCGTTAGTTAATTTTAAGAATAATTTGGGCACTTTCATGAATGAGAGAGAATTCGTAGACTGTAAATCGTGTATATTCTTAGCTTAAGCTATGTAGGCTACTTTCTACAGAAGCTAAGGCTAACAAAACCCTAAGATCCACTCTAAGGTTAGCCCGAGAGAAAAGAAAGTAAGGGGTTAAAAAAAGAGAATAAGGGGTTAAGTAAGTAGCAAAACCTATCACTCGTGGGTTAAAAGTCATTCAGAAAGAGAGAAAGACCCCATCACCATCCGCCGGCCACTGCCGACAAGTCGGAAAAATAGTCGAAGAGAATACTTCCAGCTGTTGCAGACCAGTCCTCCACTCCATAGGGAGGTAGAGGATGCAGCCCACTCTGCCGAAAAGGGGTGGAAGATGAAAAGAAGTTATTTTATTTATTTGTCGGGTTCGAAATCCCAGCTGAGCCGTGAACGGCCAAATTCTAAAGGGCAAGTTCTACCTAAAGCCCAAGTTAAGCTAAATTAAAACTTACGGATTTGAGATCCTATTAGGTCCTACCTCAGGGTAACCTCAGGGTTGCTGACTCGATGCGGGCCTACCTTAGACCTTAATTACATGAACTTAAAGTAAACAAAAGGGTACTATTTGTGGTCTTCTTTCTGAACCTTGCAACAACAACGCAACCTGGACTATTGCACGATGCAACAATCATGTATCTAAACAACCAAACTGAATTGCAAGAGAGCTCTCTATCAGACCACACCTTTACGTACGACCTTCCACAAACGAGTAGAAAAGACGCGCAGCGTCCCAAAATGATGCCAACAGTGTGACCAAACAATGATGCCACAAGAGCTCAAAAATGCTAGCTCTAAATTAAGTTAATTTTTCACTAACCTTACAATTATGAGATGGATATATATACACCTTAACTTATATATACAAGCAATGCTGCATCAATCAGCTTAGTCATCGTATCGCCTTGGGACAACAATGGTTCTTCCTCTTCTAGATTTTCGAACAGAAGTAAAATAAGAACGCATTACAAACCATGCATCACATTGTTAACTCAAAGCAACACATACCTCCAACAGTTGCAGACCGGTCCTCTACTCCATAGGGAGGTAGAGAACGGAGCCCACTCCGCCGGAAAGGGGTGGAAGATGAAAAAAAGTAAAATAAGAACGCATTACAAACCATGCAACACATTCTTAACTCAAACACTATCATACCATGCAAACTACAGACATGCAAATAAGGAGAAAAAAAAAGTATAAAGAATAACAAAAAGTGGGTTAGTTTACGCTACGAGCTACATCTAAGTTCGTGTTAGTCTAATTTTTTTTTTTTTTTTGCTGGCATCACACGCTGGCATGTCACAAGCTAGCATTATCGTCAACAGACTCATCCTCGATCACCACCCCCAGAGCTCTTGTTGCTAATTGTTTTATTATATTAACGTTAATAATTTTAACGAGGGAGAGGGAGAAGGGTGATTGTTTTATTATTATATTAAACAACGTTAATATTTTTAAAATGCCTATCTAAACGGTTCTTAAACATATTAACGCTGGTAGAGTTCACGACAGGCGCGGTAAGATTATTCCATTCATCAATTACTTTAAACGTAAAGAAGTTTTTAACAATATTAGTAATGAAACGTCTGCCACGCATCTTAAATCCGTTATTATGAGTACTGCTATTATCGAAAGTGAACAGTTTGTCAAAATTTACGTTATCGATGTTATTAACGATTTTGAAAACTTAAATAAGCTCCCCCGTTAATCTCCTAGTTTCGAGTGAATGCAAGTCAACTCTTCAATCCTATCTTCATAAGGCTTGTTGCGCAATGACGGAATTAGTTTCGTGGCACGACGCTGAGCCCTTTCTAACCTATCAATATCCTTACTCAAATACGGGCACCAAAACTGAACGGCATATTCTAAATGAGGCCTGACTAGGGACTTGTAAAAGGGCAATATAATATTCTTCGATTTAAATTCGAAATTACGCGCTATGAAGCCTAACATCCTATTAGCTTTAGCGCAAGACTCCAGGCACTGGTTCCTAACTTTTAAATCCTTAGATACGCGTACACCTAAATCTACTTCGTCAACGCTCGCTAACTCTATCATCCATCGTGTACGTGTAATTATTGTTACGAGAACCTATATGCAAAACTTTACATTTGTCTACGTTAAATTGCATCTGCCACTTATCCGTCCACTCCATAATCCTATTTACATCGTCTTGGAGCCTATTTCTATCGTCCTCGTTAACAACCTTACCGCCTATTTTAGTATCGTCCGCGAATTTTGACACGTTACTAGTCAATCCTACATCTATGTCGTTAATGTAAATTACGAATAGCAATGGGCCTAACATTGAACCCTGTGGGACACCGCTACCTACATCCAACCACCCCGACTCACTACCATTAACAACGACCCTCTGTCTCCTAGCACGAAGCCATTCCTCTAACCAGTTAGCTACCTGACCGCTTATACCGTGCGCTTTAACCCTTTGAGGACTACGGGACATATTTGTCCCAACGGAAATAATAATATAAATTGTACAATGATGCAACGTTTCTACAAATACATCTACATGTTTATACAGGTATCGTTTAGTTGTTGGAAAATTAACCCAAAAATGGGTCATTTAAGTGACTATAGTTACTAATATCTAATTGTAAATAACAATAAAACTTAAACTTTTAAGTTCAAAGAAACGTAAACTGGTCGTCAAAGGGTTAACCTTCGCAATTAATCTTCTATGCGGAACTGTATCGAACGCTTTTCTAAAATCTAAATAAATAACGTCAGCCGCTCTATGCCTATCGTATTCGCGCACTATTTCGTTATAAAATTCTAACAAATTAGTTAAACAAGATCTATGGTGTCGAAACCCATGCTGACTATTAATCAAATCGCGACTTTCTAAGTGTTCGATGATACGACCCCTAACTACGGATTCCAAAAGTTTACTGACAATTGACGTTAAGCTAATGGGCCTATAATTGCTAGCTACTGTGCGGTCGCCTTTTTAAAAAATGAGCGTGACGTTAGCTAATTTGAAATCTTCAGGAATAATCCCCGTTTCGAGTGACTGATTAAAAATCTTCGTTAAGGGGCTACGACGTCTTTCAAATCTTTCAGATGTCTAGGATAAAACGCGTCAGGGCCCTGGAGCCTTGCTAACTTTTAACTTATCGATATAATGCGCCCAATCTCACCCTCGTAAACAGTTATTTCATCCAAAATAGTCTCTCTGCTAAATGGAACGATATCACCCACATCGGGGACATTACTGACGTCTTCTACGGTAAAAACTGTCGCAAAAAGTTATTAAAAATACCCGCCATCGCCTGAGCGTCGGAAGCCAAAGCGCCATTAGCGTCGAAGAGAGGGCCTATATTATCTTTTATCGTCTTACGATTATTCACGTAATCGAAAAACTTTTTTGGGTTATGTTTACTATCAGCAGCTATAAGGATCTCTAAATTACGCTTAGCATTCCTAACTGACCTTTTAGCCTGACGTCGAAGCTCGATATATCTATTAGCGTTAGCTACCTGCCATTGCGCTTAAGTCTATACGCTCTGTTACGCTCGTTTATGAACTCGCCTATTTCCCTAGTCCACCACTTAGGCCTACCATGATTTCTAGCGCGCTTGGGCTTACGAGGAATTAACTCCCTTTAGATATTCAAGAAACTATCTTTAAACGCCTCCCAATGCAAATTTGCGTCATTACCCATAAATAAGTTACCCCAGTCCACTACTCTCATCCTATTCGCAAAACTATCAAAATTGGCCCTACGAAAATCAGGGACTTCTATTACGTTACTATCCTTAGTGTTTTCTATCAATAACTTAAACCTAAGAATTTGATGATCACTACATCCTAAACTCTCGCCTACTTCTAAACCTTCGACTATGTTTTCGCCGTTCGTCATCACCACGTCTAAAATATTATCACCGCGCGTTGGTTCGATAACCATCTGTCGTAAAAAATTATCTTCCATGAACTCAATCTCAAACCCTCAACGTTACCAGTAAAAGTCTTGTAATTGACGTTAGGGCAGTTAAAGTCTCCGACAACTATAGGCCCTACTATCCCGATTATTAATAAAGTTACTAAGAAGTATGTAAAATCTAGTATCGGTATCGAGGGGGTGAACGGGAGATCTATAAACAACAAAATTGAAACCAAGACTACGCGCCCTAACTCCAACGCATACCGCATTAATTTCTGCCGGAAAATCTATCTTAACCTCGATAGCCCTAAAGGAAATTACGAATGTACAGCAAAACGCCGCCACCAATCCTATGTAACCTATCATTAGTAGAGAGTTTAAAACCCGGTATATCGTTCCCCCAACAAGTCCCGAGTCACGGTATTTAACCACGTTTCAGTGATAGCAACTATATCGTAGTTGTCGGAATAAATTATCGCTTTAAATTCGTTTAATTTATTTCTAATACTACGCGCGTTACAATAAAAGACGTTTAAGTTATTTTTTACCATGGGCCAGCGTTTTAAACTATTTTTCACGTCGGGCCCGCGTTTCCCGGACCCACAACTTCAGAGATAATCTTGAGGTGCAAAGCACCTCAAAATTGACCAGAAAAGTTTGCTCTCATTGTGAAACCAGACGGAGTAAAATCCAATATTTACCGAGAGATACACCATAATTTAGAAAAACTGGTACCTTAACCTCAAAATGAACCCAGTAACCATCCAAACACTGAAAATAGGAAAGGTTGAAAGTGTAATGTTCCCAAACTAAAGGCCAGACAGGGAACATCTTCCACTCTGAAGGGAAATAGCTCGGTTGTCAAAGGACCAACACTATTTAACCAGCTACCCAAATACATCAGAAACATCACTGGTGTCAAAGTTGAAGTCTTCAAAAGAAGACTAGACGCTTGGTTTTGTTCGGCCCCGGATGAGCCGGGTGTACCTGGCTATGCGTGATGGAGATGGCGAGAGAACGAGTCTTTCTCCTCCACCAAGCCATGGCTAGAGTTGGGCCATCATCAGCTCGACTTTCAGTACGGAGAGAGACGACGCAAGGAACATCTACGACTGGTTACGAGGTTACATCCCTATAAATGAGATTGTATGTTTAGAAAGGCATGAACTGTTATTTCACAAATCTTATTACATAATGCGCAGAATTGACCTTATTTACATTAATTTTAAAGGCACACCGACAGATAATCTGCAATATACAGTGTGTGTGTGTGTGTGTGTATATATATATATACACATATACAGGGCGTCCCAAAAAAATGTATACACTTTAACAGCTGATAGCTCAATTTATGTTTCTTTCTTTCCAAGTTAAACCCATTAGAATTAATAATGGCAGTCAGACTAAGCTTTGAACAAAGGAAATTCATTCTAAAATGCTACTGGAAGTGTGAAAACGCAGTTGAAGTCCAAAGACAGTTTAGGAGGGAGTTTCAAACCGATCCACCAACACGACTTACCATCACTCGAATTAGAGATAAGTTTGAAGCCGATGGAACTGTTCAGAATGTCCACATGAAGCGTTCCGGAAGACCACGGACATCGACAAGCCCCACAAAGCAAGAAAGAGTATTGGAAACGTATCACCAAAGTCCAAGAAAATCTGTGCGGCAAGCGAGTCGTGAGGTAGGAATTTCAGAATCGTCTGTCCAACGCATTTTGAAGCGCTGTCAATGGAAAAGTTACATTCCAAGATTAGTCCATGCTATTAATGAAGATGATCCGGACCGAAGAGTGGAGTATTGCGAGTGGTACTTGGCACGATGTGGATGTGGATTGGACGAAGGGGTTTCGTAGAATACCCTCCGCGTTCACCAGACCTCACACCACTAGACTTTTTTTTATGGGTATACTTAAAAGACAAAGTCTACGCTATAAAACCTGCAACAGTCGCTGAATTGAGAGCAGCCATTGAACGAGAATGCACACAAATACCAAACGAAATGTTTCGTGATGTTTGCGATTCCATTGCTTCGCGTTATCAGCAGTGCCTGGACCAGAACGGACGTCAGTTTGAAAACAGGCGTTGACAAAACAATTAAATAATGTCTGTAGATTCTATTACATTTTGAAAATGAAATGTATTTTAATAAACACTGCCTTTATAATTATTTAAAGTGTGTATACATTTTTTTGGGACGCCCTGTATATATATATATATATCGAGACCGAAGCTTATAAGGACTGGCTTAATTATTTTGGGGAGAAGACAAGGAATAGTGTCCAGAAAAAGAGGAATGCTCGTACTCGACGCATTTAAAGGACACGTGACTCCAAACGTTTGAAAAGAAATTGCAAAAATGAATGCAAATTTGATTAACATCCATGAAGGTATGACCTCACCTCACAGTTACGAGTTTTGGTTGTTGTTGTTAACAAACCATTCAAAGACAACTTAAGGAAGAAGTACGCAGATTGGCTTCTATCTGGCAACCACACCCTTACTTCTACGGGTAAGATTAGAAAACTATTAATGAGTCAGTCACCCGCGTGATTGGGTGCTACACTCTCGGGATCTGATTTGTACAGAGAATATCGTCCATGGCTTCAAGAAATGCTCTATTTCCAATTCTATGGACGGCTCAGAGGATGATATTTTGTGGGAGCGCACAACTCAGCACCGCGTGGGAAGAGACTCGAATGAAGAACAGTGACGATGACGATGACGATGATGGTGGTGGTGGTGGTGGTACCAACACAATGGAAACCCTGAATGATACACCTTGAAATTCTCAATTTTCTTACGAAAAAGACTATTGTTTTGTATTTGTTTGTATTTGAATTGAAATGTAGAAATGTATCGGCCATTTTGATTTTCAAATAATTAAAAAGGTTTCTATCTTCCTCCCAAAATTTTTCTTTCCTCTCCCTTCTCAATTCAGGGGTCGCCTTATATACGAAGTCGCCCTCTAATTGGGAAAAATAATATATATATATATATAACTTCGTAATTTTGAGTTTGCTTCCTTCCGAATTGCTCATTCTGACGAAGGTCAAGCTTGTTGCCCCGACCTTAGACCTATAGCTTAACTTGGAACCCGAACCACGATCCATCACGGGTTGTGAGAAATTACAAAGTCCTCGCCCGAATTCGATCTTACGACCTCCCGATCAGCAGTCCAGCGTCTTAACCACTAGGCTATCCAGGGTGTCCATTCATCCACCAACCAATTTTTTTGTATGGAATAATGAACAGCGGGGTGAGCTGAGCGCCGCCTGCCATTCTCGGGAATCGAACCCGCCCAGGGCCGGTAGATTCGTAATCAGCGATGCTAATCACTACACTATATATATATATATATATATATATATATATATATATATATAAAACAGTTAAGATTTGGTGGGCTATAAGAAACTAAATATTAAGTGTCTACTGAGTTTCATTGATAGACTTCACTATTTAATTTAATTTTTTTTTGAGTGGGAATAGTTTGAACCTAAATTACGAGATTATGGAAATGGTTTTTGTTAACATCAATTGTATAAGAGTGTAGAGACTGTCGAGAGTGAGAAAAGGTTTATCTTAACTTCTTCAATATTGTTTAGCTACTCCATCCATTAGCAACAATAGACATTAGTAAAGCATTTGATGCTATCCCACGCTTCCCTCTCATAAACAAAATACTCAACACAAACATGCACAATAACACCAAAAGGTGGCTGAGCAGCTATCTCTCAGGAAGATACTCGCATGCCACATTTAATGATAAGTCATCCAAAAACAAGCTTTTTCCGAACGGGGTCGCTCAAGGCTCTGTTCTCTCACCAACACACTTCAACTTATACATGCATGACATTCCAACACCCATAGATAACAAGCTTACCTTATCATCATATGCAGATGACATCACTAACATCCACCCACAACAATATCGACACCGCTACAAATAACCTAGTCCTACAAACATGCATAAACAGTACACAAGACTGGCTCACACACAATAGACTCAAAGTAGCGCCCACAAAAGAACACCAGGTAATTCCACAGCTTACACTAAACACCAACATTCCACACACTCACAGGACCAAAATACTTGGGGTCACATACAAGTACAACACATCATTATCTTTTGCAAACCACATTCAGGAAATTAAAAACAAATGTACGTCAAGACTTAACACGCTTAGGGTATTAACATGCACAAACTTTGGACACCAGCAGGAAACAACATCACTCATATACAAACAATATATTCGCTCAGTTATGGACTATGCTAGCCCATGCTGGGCACCCATTATCTCAAACACACACAAACACCTTACAGACAATCAAAGCTGGGCAGGACCGAGGACCGAACTCCAGGAACTCGGTCGCGGGAAAGTCGGTCCTTTTCTCAGTGAGGACCGAAATGAGGAGCGACGGTCCATTTTTAAGCAATTCCGGACGGTCCGGTCCGGACGGTCTTTTTTAGTGATTTTAGTGTGTTTAGTGATTATTTGAAGTTCTAAAGAAGATGGATCGTTTCCTCCAGAAGACTCAGAAAGAGACAGACTGAATTGAAACTTGTTTCAACACCTGGAGGAGACGAAGAATCTACTGATGTTAGTGCTTCAACTTCAAGTCAAGCAATTGGAGCTCCTAGCGGAAGAACTGAACCCGGCAATCCCTGGCCGTACCTGGACAAATACTTTGAATACCTGGGCCCCAAGGGTGAGCAGAACCTGGAGTACAAGTGCTTGCTGTGCCTGCCGAACAAGAACATCCTCTCGACAAGCAACAAGAGCCAAAACAACCTCAAGCGACATGTCTCCAGGCGCCACCCTCACGTCCAGAACCAGTTCGACCAGTGCATCAAGGACGGGGTGGAGCTCCAGAAAAAGAAGAAGCGGCGAGGAGACCCTCAGCAGCGCCCCGACGACAAGAGGCAGAGGACCATGGTTCAGCCGACTATACGGGAGGCCATGGCTGGACAGTCCAGTCACCAAGGCTCTCTTTGAAGAGAAGGTCAGTAAATTCAATTAAAAATCTTACAACTTTGTCTAGAAGTATTTATAATCATTAAATTACACTCAAATGTCAGTCAGTTATGATGAAACGTAACAAATTTTTATTTCTTTTTAATTAGTTGATCACCTTATTTGTGGGCAACATGTTGCCTCTCGACGTCGTCGACTCCGATTCGTGGAAGGACTTTGTTAGCACCTGTGTCCCTAGCCAACACTCCATGTCTAGGAGGACGCTTACCAGGCGTATTGAAGACAGGTATTTTTTGTTTGGCTATTTAAATTCATTCTTGATAACAGTATTTTCTTTTCGTGATGAGCGATGACATTATAATTTTTT
This sequence comes from Bathynomus jamesi, assembly GCA_023014485.1. Taxonomy (NCBI): domain Eukaryota; kingdom Metazoa; phylum Arthropoda; class Malacostraca; order Isopoda; family Cirolanidae; genus Bathynomus; species Bathynomus jamesi. The sequence continues at coordinate 73,482 of JAJOZX010010265.1, read as the reverse complement.
ACTTTACTTTTGTCTTTTAATAAACTTTTTAAGGTTTGACGAGAAGCGGCAGCACCTGAGGTACGTCCTCAACTCTGTACAGTCGGTCTCTACTACGGCAGACGCTTGGACATGTGCCCACAAGTATGTTTAAATTTTAATTAACTTACTTTTTACTTCAATCAAAAAGAAACTAATAAACTGAGTTTATTTTAATCAATTTATTACAATGCTGTGAAAATATAAATTATAATACATTTCAATTCAAAGCATTCCATTTTATTTAAGGTCGTACATGGGGATGACTATACACTGGATTGACCAGGCCACCCTCCTCAGGCAGAAGGCAGTCTTGGCGTGCAGACGACTCACCGGACGACACACCTTCGAGGTCCTTGCGAAGGAGATGTACAAGGTCCTCTTCGACTTCGCCATCGAGTCCAAGGTCTGCAGGACTACTGACAATGGCAGCAACTTCGTCAAGGCATTTAAGCAAGCAGATTTTTTTTTTTTTAAATTTCTTCATTCAAATTTTTTGACTTAAATCTTTACATTTTTAATTTTTTCTATAACATTGAATAAAAAAAATAAAAAATATAATAATTGTGTTTCATTGTGCAGTGTCTTTGGCAAAACGGACGAGGAGCTGCCTGAGGAGGTCCAGGAAGAGGAGGAAGAAGGTGTGGGGCGGCCCGATGATGAGGACGTCGTTCAGGTTGAGGATCTGGCATCGCTTTTGGAAGGTAAATTATGGATTATTTATTATTTCTTGATTTTTTTTTTCTCTTTTTACAAGTCTAAGGTATTTTCTTTTCACTCAAATATATTATTGAATAAATTGAACATTTCTTTTTAGCCGGTGCCACGGAGGATCCTGAATACATACGTCCTGCCGAAGCACACAAGGTGCGCCGCCCACACCCTGAACCTAGTGGCCACGTCCGACGCTGACAAGGCCCTGAAGAACTCGCCATCCTACAGGAAGGCGTACCGGACCGCCTTTGGTAAAGCTACGGAGCTGTGGAACAAGCAGTCAAGAAGTTCACAAGCCTCAGACACCATCAAGGCCGAGATAGGGATGCAGCTGACTGTCCCCACCGTTACGAGATGGAACTCCGTCTACGACGGGGTGTCCCGCCTGGTCGACATCTTTTGAAAAGGTAAAAAGTAAAAAGTAAAATATAAAAAGTTTAAGTACAGGACTAAAATATTAACTACTTTTTCAGCTGATATCAACTTCTTCAAAGAGTATCTTGAGGTGATGAAGCCGGTCTGTAAGGCCTTGGACATCCTGCAAGGGGAGGACAAGGCGTACATGGGGGCACTCCTGCCCATCTCTCTCAAAATGTTGAAGGAGCAGATGGAAAGCAGCGATGTCAAGATGTGTCAGCCACTGGTATTAGCTGTCAGGGATGGGATCAAACGTCGGTTTGGTCCCCATTTTGAGGATATGGACTTCCTCCTGGCAGCTGCGCTACACCCCAAGTTCAAATTGGGCTCGGTGAGGCTGGTGGAGGACGACGTCATGTATGGCGTCGAGGAGATCAAGGCCAAAGTGAAGAAGCAGATGATGTCTATGGTGGAGAGGATTCTGGCAAGAGCGGACTCAGGCAAGGACACCAGCAGCAGCGAGGGTGAGAATGACCAGGACAATGACGACTTCTTTGAGGCTCTCTACGAGGGCGGGGAGAAGACGAAGGAGACCGGGACCAAGTTGGTGGGGACATTTCTCAGCGAGAGGCCTGTGAAACCCTTCATCTTCAACAAGGACTCGTTCTCCAGCCAGGCGTTGAAGGACTTGTTCATCAAGTTTAACACACCTATCCCATCCACTGCCGCCGTGGAGAGGCTCTTCTCTTTGGGGAAGGACGTCCTCAAGCCGAAAAGGTCAGGGCTCAGTGACAGCCATTTTGAAATGCTAGTCTTCTTGAAGGGAAACTCAAGCATTTAACTTAAATTATAATTAATACAATACATAAATGATGAAAAAAGTTATGTTAATAAAATTAAAGATTTCCGGTGTCTTTAATTTCATTTTTCATTTTAATCAAATTTTTCACTTATATTATATATAAGGACCGAGGACCGAGTCGTTCCTAGGTCCTATCTTCAGAAAGGACCGGGACCGGGACCGTCGGTCCAGTTTGAGGCAAGGACCGGGACCGTCGGTCCTTTTTGATGCCCGGGTGCCCACCTTTGTAGACAATACAAAACAACGCACTTCGTATCATTACAGGATGCACTCAAACATCAATAGAACACCCGCACACAGAAACAAAAATACTGAAAGTTAGGGAACATTTAGACATGAGGAGAACACAATTCATGGCAGCAGCGACAACTAACCCACAACACCCTTGCCACTACATGTACAATCATGCACCGACACCTCGCACCATTAAGGTAACACCAGAGACACATTATAACCAAATACGCCATTCCATACCACGCCCCACAGACATCACACAGTACAGAAAACACACACACACACACACCTAACCCACAAAGCACTGACACGACTCGGTCCGAATGCGGTCCTAGGTGCGAAGCCGCCACCCATTAACAGGTCAGAGATCAGCCTGAGAAGATCGGATCGAGTTAACTTAGCACGATTCCGATGTGGACATCACCCCAACTTACGGACATATAAACACAGACTAGACAACTCCATAGACGACACCTCCCACCTGTGCCAGGACACACCACAAACAATTGAACACATTATGACAGACTGTACCGCTCTAGCACAACAACGAACACAACATCACTAGTGCGCTGAACCTCCGAAGAGGGCGATCGGTTACCTGGGTGCCGCCGGCTTGCTCGATCAGGGTGGGCTGATCGGCTAAACAACAACAACAACAACAACAACAACCCATTGCAAATTAATGATTTTGTTCTTACACTTTTAATTAAAAATAAAATGTGCCAGTTTGATTACATCATTGAGCTTTAGTAGGTTTAGCTCTTTAAATAATGCACTAGAGTGATCAAGGAAATCGGCATCAGATAATAACCTTATTGCTCGTTTTTGGATGAAAAAAGATACCATTTAATGCGTTGTTAGCGGAGTTTCCCTAAACAAGGGTGCAGTATGTTATATAAGGAAGAACGAGAGTATGATAAAGAGTCAATAAAACTTGTTTAGGGACTACATTTCTAAGTTTAAACATTATAGCAACGCTCCTTGAAATCTTTTTCGCGATATAATTTACATGATCACTCCATTGCAAATTCTTATCTAGCATTACACCAAGAAATTTTGTTACAGTACACTACTTTAAGGCGATTTCATTAACATTAAGTTCATCAAGATATACATTTCTTTTATTAGTAAAAATCATGAAATTTGTTTTACTGGTATTTAGGAAGAGTTTATTGGTGGTCAACCATTTCATTACACTGATGAATTCTGAATGAAATATATTCTTAGATGTATTAACATCTTTGCAAAGAAAAGAGACAGTTGTATCATCCGCAAAAATTATGAAGTTCAGTATAGCTAGAGAAAAAATCTGACATTTTGGAAACTCAGAAAAAATTAAATGATAACCGACGAGTGTGACCACGGAATCAGAGCGCATAAACTGAAATATATGGGAATAACGGGAAAAGTAGGAAAATGGGTATATAATTTTCTTAGTGAGCGGCAGCAAGTCGTTACAGTTCAAGGAATATCTTCATCACAGTCGGAGGTTCTTAGCTCAGTCCCACAAAGAACATTATTTAGCTCCACTACTCTTCATAGTCATGCTAACTGACATAGATGAAGAAGTTAGCAATGACAGCGCAGTAACATCCTTTGCGATGACACAAAAATTAGTGGAAAAATAAGAAACCCAAAAAGGATATAGAATCTCTACAATCAGACATGAACAGAATCTACAATTAGTCTGAAGGCAATAATATAGGGTGGGGCACGGGAATCAAGTGTTTTTTGAATAGCTAGTAATCGGCCATTAGGAATGGGAGGGGCGTGCGGTAGGTAGCATTCCATTCCTGGGTTCATAGCATTTAACTTTAACTAACACTCACCTTTATCTTTCAGGTGCCATCATGGAGCAGTGGACGTTAGAACACCGCATGTTCGCGTATGATCATTTTGTTAGGAGTGGCGAGTCAGTGACAGCAGTTCAGCGTGCGTTTCGCCGCAGATTCAACATTCATCGAAATGACACTGTTCCCGCTCGTGACACAATCTTACGTTGGGTTAACAATCTTCGAACAGGAGGCTCAATAATGAAAACAAAACCGAAGGGGCCGCAACGCACTGTGCGTACTCCAGAGAACGTTGAAAGGGTCAGACAAGCGATGTTGCAAAGCCCAGGCCGCTCTGCTCGGAGACATTCAGCTGCACTCGGAATCAGCAATCGTACTGTTAGACGGATTTTGCATGAAGAATTACATTTTCACCCATACAAGTTAGCGATGGTGCAGGAATTGAATGTAAACGATTGCCCCCAACGAATGAATTTTGCACAGGAAATGCTTGCACTTTATGAGCAGAATGAAAACATGATGGTGGTAATGAGTGATGAAGCCCATTTCCACCTTAATGGGGCCGTCAACAATCAAAACTGTCGGTATTGTGCTGCTGAAAATCCGCGACAACTCCAAAAAACCGCTGCATAGCCCTAAGGTTACAGTTTGGTGCGCGGTGGGAAAGTTTGGCGTCATCGGTCCCTATTTCTTCGAACAAAATGGGGTTACCGTTACCATAACATCTGGGCGTTACATTGAGATGGTGAACACCTTTTTCATCCCTGAGTTACGAAGAAGGCGTATTGCTCGTCGACATTTGTGGTTTCAGCAAGATGGGGCCACGCCACACACCGCCAGAGCGTCAATGGCTGTTCTTCGCCCCCTGTTTCCCAACCATCTCATTTCGAGATTTGGTGACATTGCATGGCCCCCTCGGTCCCCTGACTTGTCCACATGTGACTTCTTTCTATGGGGGTACCTCAAGTCACGTGTCTACGAGGACAAGCCCCGTACATTAGATGCATTGAAGGAAGCGATCCGTCAACAAATCATCCAAATCAACAGAGACCTGCTGGGAAGAGTGGAGGCCAATTTTCGTAAACGCCTTCAACAATGCGTCGACGGCCAAGGACATCATATGCCAGATATAATTTTCGGTACATGATTATTATGACATGAAATGTTATGTTCTTACGAATGTTGTTCTACCAATATATTTTCTTTACAAAAATAAATATCATTTTCCTGATTATTCCAAAAACACTTGGTTCCCGTGCCCCACCCTGTATGAACTTTAACACTGAAAATTTTTAACTATTAAGGTACGGAAGAAAGGAGGACCTAAAATCCATAGAATACTCTACCCCAAATGGACAGGAAATTCGGAGGAATTCTAAAGCAAAAGATTTAGGTGTTGTAATGACTGATGACGCGAAATTTGAAAAAATAAAATAGCAAAAAGAATAACGACAGATACTGAGAACCTTCAAAACAAGCGATAGGAATATAACAAGCGGTAGCTCGCTATCGCTCGCGACCGTTGTACAACTTGGCCCTCCGGGCGGGTAGCAGTATATGTCACACATGAAAATCTTAAGATTCAGAAATCTTGACACAACGTGAAGCTCAAGATTTTCACGGCTGCGTTCTTTTCTGTAGTTTTATCGCGGTGCTGGGGCCTTCTGACCCAGTAATTGTGATCTAGGACCGGGAAACTTGACAGAGCACATCGGCAGCTCATGGGCTATCAGTTGGTGGTTGCAGAATTTTCCGATGTGCCGTTTAGTCTGTGCACGGTTCTGAAGCGGACAGACAGACACAGACACATTTTAACTCGATAGTATATACTCTATATAGGATGATTCCGCTATTGAAAACACTGATTATACGCAAATTGGAATACTGCTCGGTCTTAACATCCCCATATATAAAAGAAGACATTAGTCAACTAGAAGGGATTCAGAGAAGCTTCACAGAAAAGATCAATGGATGCAAAGAACTAAATTGCTGGGAAAGGTTACGCGAATTAAACTTGTATTCACTGGAAAGAGAGGTACACCATTATTTACACTTGAAAACATTGAAGTAATTAGTCCCAAAGCTTACTTTAAACCCTGTAACCACTCAAACAACAGTGGAAAGTAGGAAAAGAAGAATGTGTAGTGTTCCCAAATTAAAGGCTAGACAGGGAACATCCTCAACCCTGAGGAAAATAGTATTGTCGTGAGAGGACCAAGATAGTTCTTTGAGCAGCTGGTTGAACAAAGGAACACAAGTGGTGTAGCGGTGGTTATCTTCAAAAGAAGACTAGACGCCAATTCCAGATGAGCCGGGCGTATCTGGCTATGTGAGGTGGAGAGCATAAGAAAACCACTCTACTTCACCAGGCCACCCCAAGAGTAGGGGCAACAAGCTTGACCTTCGTGAAATGAGGAATCATCGCACGGAACATTTGAAAGGTGTATATATATTAGGTCATCCCATAAGTAATGCGGCATTTTAAATTTTTTTTTTTTTTTCCATTTTTATCATTATTTTACGGAGAGAAATCAAAACTCTGAAGTTATTTATATTTAAATAAATATTTATTTATTAATTTAGTAAGTAATATAGTCCAGGCAATCTAGAGCAAAAATAGCTTCAACCTGGGCAAAATTGCTTCAGAAGCTTTCTAAACTGTTTCCAGCTCAGGAACCATTGCAGAATAACATATCCAAAATCCGACAAAATTGGACCCCGGAACACCCCCAAAAATGAAATTCAAATGGCGAACTGGCAGTTTCCTACGAAATACAATAAATTTTAATTTCGCTTTGTAGAGAGAGTTATGAGTTAGGGCAGTCAAAGTTGACCGAAAATTAAGAAAGTTGACCTTACGAATTGAAAAATTGACAAAGTTGCCTTTACTTTCAATAATAAAAACGATACTTTAAATTACTTATTCTTGCTCTTCTACATCAGTTGACCGATTGTGGTAAATTATGAAGTATTTGCCGACATTTTCTGGCAAAAAATTGCGATCCTTACTTAATAATTTATTAAGCATGGAGAAAGATCTCTCTACAGCGGCAGTTGTTGGTTGACATTGCAAAAGCTGACCATAAACTGTTGGTGAGATTTCAGGTCTACTGAGGTTAATATTTTGCAATTATAGCGGCGCACTTTAGCAATAGAACTAACTAACTGCAACTTTGGCAATTTACAATATCTGAAATCAAGAAATCGAAATCAGTGAAATCACAAATCAGAAAAAATCACAAATCAAAATGGTAACCAGTTCAACCACAATACATACAACACAACCACATCCAAAACCAGAACGGACATAACTGAATAAGCAAATACGAGCACGAAGTTGCCAGTTAACCAAAAAGATACCAATTTTTAGTTTTTAATTATTTATTCCAAAAAATTGACTATTTACCTCATTGCTATTTTTTGACCCAACAGGTAAAAGTTGACTTTTGGTTGACCTAAGTTATTAACTTTGGTAATATACCCCCTACAGGTGTTTTTATTGCATTTTCGTCGTTTCAGCGAAAAGTGCCCCATAGGAAAAATTTGACTTTATTGACTTTTGACCGCCCTAGTTATGACGTTTTCTTGATCAGTAAAATGTTTTTAAAACACATTTTCGTTTCTAAATTAACCTATATGACACTAAAAATTGTATTAGGCGGCTAGTATTAAACTATGACGTCACGTAATGTAAATAAAATAGTATGGAGTGTATGTGAGAATGGACATTGCTACATCTTTATAAACTTATATTATATACAACTCTTTAATTCCTACTACCCACTATCAAATCTGCGTATTTGTGCTTGTCATTTTTCTTTAAACTGTTATTATGTACTTTTAAATACTGCAACACAGTTTATTAATTTGTGTTTTCTGTTTCAGACTGACTCGGTGTACGGCTGACTCGTGTGGCGTCCGCCTTCAAGAATGCAGACCCCTGAAGAATTGTGCGTGATTTGTAAGGAGAAATTTGACAGCGGACAGGAAGTGGTTCACATCTCGCAAAAAGGAGCAGATGGTATAAATGCATCCAGTCGCAGCCGTGGAAGCGATGTTGTTGCAACAGCTGGAATAATGTTCACGTTGTATGTAGGCAGAGATGGGCAAGATCACCAACTTTGGTGATCTTGAGATCAAGATCAGATCACCAGAAAAATGTGATCTTGAAGATCAAGATCAGATCACCAGAAAAATGTGATCTTGAAGATCAAGATCGTGATCTTCAAGATCACTTTTTAAGATCACTTTTATATGAATTGAAAAAAGTTGTACTCTTGTAGAGTAAACAAAAACAAATTATTTTGTTAATCACTCCTGAAAAGTATCACTCCTAATACTCCCCTGAGGGTTGAGGCAATACAGCATCGCATCCTACCCATGTCACTGATCTAAACCACGGGGATTGACGATTCCCCTTCAGTTTTTCAGGTGGTAACTAAACTTAGTATTATCATAACTTATCAACAAAGAAAAAACTATTAAATGACCTACATATAGTTTTTAGTTCTATTTTTCTCAATTCTCATTTCACCAGTCCAAACCCATATCATGAATGGTCAGCATATATAATAAGTAAACATTTTTTACATAGAATTTAATTTTACAGTTTTACTGCAGTACGCAATTACTGACAATATAAGGGTAAAAACCGCAAGTTAAGAGTGTTAATTTAATGTTCAACCGCTGTAAACATTGCTTTCAGCAAAACCAATTGTTCAAAGCTACCATCCGAGAGACGACTTCGTTTGGGGCTATGAACCATGCCAGCAAACGAAAACAACCGTTCCACTGGTGCAGAGGAAGGTAGCGTGGTGTTATACCTCTTGAAGATCTTCTTTATAGCAGGATACCTATCTAAAGAGTCGAGTGCCTTACTGGTGTCCTGCAAATAATTGAGGACTTCCAAGTCTTCCTTGTTGTTAGGAGCAGAGAATGAGCCGTCCATAGTTCTGAAGAAATCGTCTTCAGATGATGAATCTGAGTTCACCGAACTATTACCACTGCTGTCAGAATTACAATTCTTACAGCCATTTGCAGCTTGTCTTTTACTTGAGACTCGATTGCTTCATGATCGCCGAAATTAGGCCCTTGCAACAATGATATCCATCTAAGTTTGAAATACGGATGAGATACTGAGGCCAAAAACGGCATCAGTTACGTCGGGGCTCAACGACAAAAAATGACCAAATCTGGCATTGAAGCCAGAGACGACTGCTGCCAGTAATGGCATGCAGTGTCTCAAGCGCAGGTCGTTTGGTTGGATAGGCTCCAATCTTGCGAGGGCATCTTGAGTCACTAGGACTGTTGGAAGAAGACAACCGTAGTAGCATTCTTTCTCTGCCTGTAATTTGTTGAGGGCTGCTGCAATTGTTTTAGAACAGACAAATATTCTGAAATAAATTCCAATTCATTGTCTTTGAGGATGGGTAGATTCAGTTCAAGAGCTACATTCACGTCGTTCTTATGTTTATATATTGGCTTAATGAGTCGTACATTGAGTTCCATCGGGTGACGCATGGGTACCTAAATTGGACGCCAGTTATTTCCTGTATTTTTTCTGCTGACTTGGGTTTACCAGCAGCATTCCACAGCGCCGAACATTTTCCCATTGCAGAATGCTTTATCTTCTTTAGTCCAGGTGAATTCAGTCCTTTATCTGCATCAGTTGTTGCTACCAAGTTCAATGTGTGGGAGGCACATCGAATATGGGATGATAGTTTCACTGACTCCTCTCCATGCTCTCCTGAATGTTCAGGAAAGTTGCTGATGATAACCTCTTCATCTGAATCTTTTTCATCATAATCTTCATCTGCATCATCTTCATCAATGTCGTCAGTACGATTCTGAACACGAACACCGAACTCTTTAAAGCATTTCACCATGTTCGATGCATTGTCGGTGACTGTAGATACAACTTTTCTATAAGATACTGTCCAATATTCCAGCAATTTTATCAAAGCTATGTGTTCCACGAAATCTTCGGCATGCCAGTGCAGCTGATCCTCGCGACAAGTCATCATTGATCTGTAATGTAAGAATATAAAATCAATGTTTGTATGAACATTTTTTTAAGCTTAATTTAATAATATTGGTTAGACACGCACCAGCTAAACTGCGCCACCAAACATTGAAGAGAAGAACTATGTGATATAAAGGAGGCAATTCAGCGATGAGTCGCCTACCATACCACCACATCAGTGACCCATCCCATAAGAGCAAAATGTGGAAGAGTCCATATTCACAGCCTGTGAATATGGACTCTTCCACATTTTGCTGTGAATCAGACACAATGACAGATGACAGAATCAGTGAATTAGTGTGAAATTACTGTGAATCACAGCAAAATGAAGACTCACCAAATTAATGAATGAGGAACACATGTCGAATAATTGAAAAGATTATACTATAAGTCTATCAGACTATCAGTCTATCACCAATGGTCAATTTATCAATTATATAAAAATAATACACTAAATCAATAGCATACCCAATGCGCAGTGACTCCCATGAAACTGCGGTGATTAGTTGACCATATGTCGCATGTAACACACACATGGTCAACTGCTGCCAGTTTTGCTTGTATGTCTTCCTTCATTGTACTGGTTGTTGTTGCAAGAGATCTAGCCAGGGTGCGTCTAGATGGCACCTGAACAGCCGGGTTGACGTCTGAAAAAAATATTTAAAAATTAAAACAAATACAATAGATTAGCTATGGAAAAAATATCAAAATATTTAGCTAGGCTAGCGATAGTCTAATGTTCATACAAATAATATGATTAATTATTTTAATCAGATATTAGCTATGGAAAAAATAGCAAAATATTTGAGTTATACTAACATGAAAGAAGATCCTTAAATTCATGTAGTTCAACTAGGCTCAATGGTAGGAGCCCATTAGCCACAAGCGAGAGAATCTTCTTTTCAAGGATATCCTTGCATATGGTGGTCCTGGTTTTTGCTTGGAAATGTGGAACATGCTTAGACTGGCATGACTGCTTGGCAATTTTGGCAGGGCCAGCATTGCTGCCGCTGGCATCTTCTTCTTTAGCTGGACGCTTGCGAGATTTCTTCTCCGATTCATATTCACCCAAAAGATCCGAATGTAGTTTCTGCACAAGAAAATAAATTATCATCATGCGGAGAGACTTCTTGACACCCTGTATAATATTTATCAGAGTATCAAACTTCTAGTTGAAATTAATACTTAACAAGATTCTAAAATTTTGTTATCTTGAACTAAAATTATTTTCACCATGATCAGTGCATTTTTATCCTATGTTAAATTGAAAGCCGAATTTCGTCCTTCAGTAACTAAATAGGAGAAATTACAGACATGGATCAGACAGAGAGAAAGACAGATACACCTGGCGTTTTATTATAGTTGGATATCGGCAGTTTTTACTGTAGTTACTAGTCCATAATCTATTAATATCTGAAGTGCACAATATATTCAAATGGACGTCTATGTAAATGTAGCATTAGTCTTGTATGGCACCAGTCACTTAAAATATGACTTGAACCATTATGTTAATGTTGCTACTTACTACTTAGTTACTAAGTAGTACTAACCCTGAGGTGCCTCAGAAGATTGCTTGTTGAGTCGAGGCCAGCAGACAGAATTGTAGTTTTCTTTGTACACTGCCTACAAATAACTTTGATACTGTTTCCAGTTTTTTCGACAATTTGAAAATATTTTCCGTTCAATAGCACAGATTGATCCTTATTACCAACATTGTTATCTAAATATATTGAATACTGTTCTGGTGACAACCTAGAATATTTGGTTCCCTTGGGAGCCTGTTGAAGTTGTAAAATTGCACTCATTATTAAAAAATTCAATCTGTAAATAAAATATGTTTAGAATTAATTTATTATGAATACGGACCTATAGGCTATATTTTATGCCTATATATAATAATATTAATAGAACACTTTTAACATAATTGCACAGTAAATTACACTTTTACGAGCCTAAATTCCACAGCAACTACACCTTCCATGAGCCCACGCATGACGCAAGTCATCCAACTAACAGAAAACATAAACAGTCGGTGTTGAACAAAGTTGCCACCAGATGTCGCTTGGACAAAAAACAAATGACATTCGCATAGCGGCATATTTAAGAATCTGAAATTAAAAGTGATCTTGAAGTCTAAAGTGATCTTCAAGATCAAGATCACAAGAAATAAAGTGATCTTAGATCAAGATCACCATAATAAAAGTGATCTTCAAGATCAAATCACGATCTGATCTTGAAGATCAAGATCGTGCCCATCTCTGTATGTAGGAAAAGGTTTACGGATAAAAAGACCATTGAAATAAAGAAGCGACAGACCGCAGCCGAGGCAATACCAAGGAAAAGTGCTCGTTTTCATGAATACGCATTTTCCAGTGCTACTCACTGTTTGTTTTGTGATACCTTTGTGGACTTTTTTTCCAAACACAAACCAAAATCAGAGTATGTCAAAATAAGAACTACAGAGTTCTCCGAAACCATAAAAAGGTGCTGTGAAAGCCGCTGCGATGAATGGTCGTTTAATGTAAAAGGCCGTCTGAGAGTATTATCTTCGTGATCTTCCTGCTGCAGATTGTGTCTACCATCACACCTGCAGTGTAAATTTTCGAAGTGGAAAAAACATTCCTCGCGCATACTCCTCCGACGATCATGATTCGAAGAAAGGGAGACCAACTAATGAAGAGCAACACCAAGCATTCCTTCAGACCTGTGCTTACCTGGAAGAGAATGATGATGAACAACTGTTGATTGGAGACCTAATTTCCAAAATGGAGGAATATCTTGAAGGAAGTCAGAGCTCTGTCTACGAACGCAGGCACATGAAGAGAAAGCTTTTAGAACGTTACGGAGACAAGATCATAATATCAGGTGAAAGTGGGAAGGCAGATGTAGTAACACTACGAGAGACAGCTAATGAAATTCTTATAGATTATCACAAAAAGTCGAAAGAATGTGATATAGATTATAGAGCTACAGAAGATTTACCTAGTAGAAGCTGCTACAAAAATAATCAGAAGTGATATCAAGTCTGTCGACTCGCCTAGAAAAGATGTGTATCCATCTCCAAATGACATCACTGCAGAAAGTGCTCTTGATTACATTCCCAACAGTCTGAAATTGCTATTATCAAAAGCATTTGCGGGACAGGATGCTTCAAGAAAAATAGGTGCAATTGGGCAGAGCATTATGCAAGCAACCCGTCCTAGAGGATTACTATGTCCACTACAGATCGGTTTGTCGGTTCAGCTACACCACAACTTTAGGTCAAGGTACCTTATTGACGTTCTCCATCAGCTGGGTTACTGTTCGTCGTATGCAAAAGTAACAAGATTCGAAAGAAACGCGCCGCTGGCAAGTGGGTCTGGCTCTTTTACTGTTGATGAAAACACTGCAGTCCTTCTAGCAGCAGATAACGTCGATCATGATGTCTGCACTTTGGATGGGAAGAATACCTTTCATGGAATGGGTATGATTGCCGCAATAACTCCGAAGATCAAGATCCACCCTTCAATTCACAGGCGTAATGTTGGTGACAATGACATTAAGAAGATTGCAACCGTTGACATTAGGGAATATAGACACGCGAGAAGCATGTTGAGGGACATCTCATTCCGCGAACTTCCAGTACCCACTGCCACCATAAGTCGACTTAGTCTTCTCTGGCAGATATCTTCAGCAGAAAGATCAGGTCCAAGTTGGTCCGGAACAATGCAGGCAATTCACGGTGGATCAAGTGTCTCACATCCAGGTGTGGCGTCGATCACGTTCCTTCCCATCATAGATATGTCGCCAACTGACATGACCTGCATATTTTCGACATTACTATATTTGAGCAAGATAGCACGCGATCAAAAAGTCCCATGCATTATTACCTTTGATCAGCCTTTGTTCTGGAAAGCTTCCCAAATCATCAATGAACAGAGAGACCTGCAGGACATTGTTTTAATGCTGGGATCATTTCACACTCTGATGAATCTTTTGGGAGCAGTCGGTACTCTTATGAATGGTTCAGGATTGTCTGAAGTACTTCAAGAAATATACGGACCAAATGCCGTGCAACACATGATGTCTAGAAAAGCTGTTTCAAGAGCGATACGTGTTCATATGATAGTAGATGCAGCTCTTAGTACCTTACTAGTCGCAGACGTTTTCCCTCGTAATGAAGATGGAACTCCTCATGACCTCCATAAGGAAGCTTGTGACCTGCTCGACGATGTTATGACCGCCAAACAATCAATTGAGGATGTGGAATCTTCGAATGCATTGTCTCAGATTGCTACCACTTTGGATGCGAAGAAAACTGACCTACAATCTACTTCGCAAACAAGTCAACTCTGGTTGGAATATCAGCGAATGAATGATCAACATTGCACGTTCCTTGATAACAGCAGACAGAACCGGCTCGTGGGATTTGCACTTGCAAGCTATGCTGGAGACCATCCCCATAATTGCAGCAGCCGGACATCACAATTACCTGAAATCGATATACCTGTACCTGCAGAAAATGTTAAGTTTGCCTTCTGAAAATCCAGCCGTTAACAAAATGTTCCAGGAAGGTAAGTTTGTGGTAAGAAGAAGCGACAGATTATGGCCGGACTCAGCACAGACCTGGTGATAGAACAAGTACTAATGCGTTCCCTGAAAAGCAGAGGCGGACTGACACGCGGAAGTGGATTTACAGACATCCAAAGGACAACGTGGCTCTTTTCTATGCCTCTGTGTTCCACTTATAACTTAGCAATGCAGGAATACACCAGAGTTTTGTTGGAAAGTAGTGAACAGCACAAGGAAATGAGGGGAAGTAGACAAATCAGGGACAGTAATGACATGAAGAAAGTACTTGAACGTCTGGAATCCTTATCCCCATTCCATTCTACCTCGGGTCTCTGCAACATTGTAACAGGGCTAACTGCTGATCCTGGAGTTAACGTTCATCAATTGCATTCAATCGGTACGAACATTGTCGTAAAAATGATTGGGAAACAAGCCTTTACATATTCTGCCAAAAGATCTGACAAAGTGAAAACACTAGGATCTGCTTCTGCCGTTGTGATCACTGATGCTTCAGATATAGAAGTAGATCCTGCACTACTGTTTCAGAGAATGATGACTGTTGCCACTGGCGGAGACATGAATCTTGAAGATGTCATGTGTTACGAACTGTGTGCATATCCTCCTGCATTGTTCGAATCACGAAGTATCTTGAGAAAACCCGATAAGTCTCAGCTAGCTCATGCAATAATCAAATACACTGACACTTTACGCATGGAAGAAGTTCAAGAAATTCAGTGCACAGACCAGTACGTATTGGATGGTGGATCTCTACTACATCGTGTTTCCTGGCGTCAAGATGAAACATATGACAGCATCGCCAACTCATATGCCGATTTCACTCTGAAAACATATGGAAAAGCAATCATTGTTTTTGATGGCTACAGCAGCTCTCCTACGATCAAGGACATGACCCACAGAAGACGCAGCACCAAGACAAGCAGAAATGTGAATCTCAGTCCAAGCATGAAGTTTGTTGGCCAGAAGGAACACTTCTTGGCTAATGAAAACAAGCAAGCAAGCATTTATTTCCCTCGTAGGTGAGATGTTGAAGAAGCACGGGTGTACTGTTCACAACGCAGATGGGGATGCTGATGTGGACATCGTTCGTGCAGCAGTTTCCTCATCAGAAAATGCAACTACAACAGTAATAGGGGAAGACACCGACTTGCTGATTCTCCTTCTGTACCATGCCAAGGACAGTGGTTTCAAGTTGTACTATCGCAGCGATATAAGACGGGGACCATCTCCTAATCTT
This sequence comes from Bathynomus jamesi, assembly GCA_023014485.1. Lineage (NCBI taxonomy): Eukaryota > Metazoa > Arthropoda > Malacostraca > Isopoda > Cirolanidae > Bathynomus > Bathynomus jamesi. The sequence continues at coordinate 57,676 of JAJOZX010010265.1, read as the reverse complement.
GTGTATGATATTCTCAGCATTCAATCATTGTTAGGCAATGACATCTGCAAGTATCTCCTGTTTGTGCATGCTTTCACGGGCTGTGATAGCACATCCAGAATTTTTTCGATCGGTAAAGCCAAAGCATTCGACACACTGATGAAGGTGGCTGAACTCCGTTCAGTTGCAAATACATTCTGTTCTGATTGTTGCCAACACTGACATTGAAGCCGCTGGAAGAAAGGCAATGCTTCTGTTGTATGGCTGCAAAACACTTGAATCCACTAACGCACTACGTCATCGAATGTTAGTTGAAAAGGTAGCTACAGCTAAATCTTTTGTTACACCCGAACGTTTGCCACCTACCGATGCGTCCACAAAGTACCACAGCTTTCGCACATACTTTCAAATACTAATCTGGAAGTCTACAGAAGAGAAGATCGATGCAGAACAGTGGGGTTGGTATGTAAAGAATAATTCCTACTACCCTACAGCCTGCGACAAGCCACCAGCTCCAAATTATCTACTCAACATGATCCGCTGCTCCTGCAAGACGAAATGTGCTACTTCAAGATGTGGATGCAAGCGTAATGGAATGCCCTGTTCAGCCGCTTGTGGCGAGTGCCAAATCAGTGGTGGCGATAACAACCCAAGTACCGGTAATCTATCCGATGATAGTGATGAAGAGGATTAATTTCTGTATGTTTGTGACCAGGTATCACTTCTTCTGTAATGAACATAACTTGAAACTGGGAAAAAAATAATTGTTGTATTATTGATTATAAAAATCTGTAAAAAGCTATATAACATTATATTTGCGTAATAACTGGTTGTGTTGTATATTGTTGAATTATTTAAAACATTACAACTGAAAGAAAAAGCATCAAATGTATCTCTATAAATAAAAGCGTAAATTATATTTTCTTTTTTTTCGTAGGAAACATCCAGTCCACCATTTTGAATTTCATTTTTGGGGGTGTTCCCGGGGTCCAATTTTGTCGGATTTTGGATATGTTATTCGGCAATGGTTCCTGAGCTGGAAACAGTTTAGAAAGCTTCTGAAGCAATTTTGCCCAGGTCTAACTACAAATTGCCTGGACTAATATAATTTCCACCAGTTTCTACCACTAGTCTCGATCTTTCTACTAACTTTTCAATACCATGTTTGTAAAAATCGTTTGACTTTGATTTAAAAAAGTTCTTTAAGGTTGTTTCGACTTCTTTCTGTTGTTGACATCTTCATTCCCTTCAGGTGATTCGCTAAACTCCTAAAAAGATAGTAGTCTGATGGGGCTAAGTCGGGTGAGTATGGAGGATGGCTCATTAGTTCCCAATCGAAATTATTAAGCTTTTGTATGGTATCTCTTGCGATATGAGGTCGTGCGTTGTCTTGATGAAAGAGCACTCTTCTTCTATTGATTAATGCTGGCCTTTTTTCTTCCAAGTGCTGCATTTAAACGGTCCAACTGAGCACAGTAAACCTCTTTGGTGATAGTCTGATTTGGGTTAAGAAGTTCAAAATGGATTATGCCATTCATATCCCACCAAACGCACAAGAGAATCTTCCGTGGATGAGGCCCCTGTTTCGGCTGTGGTATTGGTTTTTCCCCAGGACTAATCCATTGTCTAGAACGTTTAATATTGTTGTACAGAACCCACTTTTCGTCTCCTGTAACAATCCTACTCAAAAATGGTTCACTTTTTGGCCGAGAAAGGAGAGATGAACAAATGTTGATTCTTTGTTGCAAGTGTACCTCTGACAGGTCGTGAGGAACCCATTGCCCCAATCGTGAAACCTTGCCTATCTCCTTTAAATGACGATGCACAGTGGAATGAGTTGAATGCAGTTTTTCAGCCAATTCTTCAACAGTTACAATCGGATTTTCTTCCACTGTTATTTTTAAAAGATCTTTATCAAATTCCACTGGTCGTCCTGAACGGGGTTCATCTTTGAGACTAACGTTTCCCGAGCGAAAATTCTGAAACCATCTTTGGCACTGGCTCACACTAATTGTTCCTTCACCGTATACTTGACACAAACTTTCTGCTGTTAACTTAGCATTGCCGCCTTTTCTAAACTCCCAAAGCATAACGTTGCGAATGTGCTCTTTTGACACTTCCATAATATTCATCATTTAACGATAAGGGCACATTAAATTAACAATAATACAAATTAATAGCTCAGAAAATGACGACTAAGGTATGTCAAAATGTAAGCCTTGGGTTAGGCTAAGCCATACAGGTACCTAGGCTTCGAGTTTAGTAGACTAGGCTAGTATAAAAATAAACCTGCTTTCGATTATTTCTATCCGTAAAATAATGATAAACATGGAAAAAAAAAAAATTAAAAAATGCCGCATTACTTATGGGATGACCTAATATATATATATATATATATATATATATATATATATTACAGTGAAACTAGTGACCATGAAATCCCTGAAATTTTCAGTAATTTTGCGTAGTTTGTACCATGATACAAAATTGACAAAAAGTGGATAATGAATTGACCTAACCTAATTTTTTGTCTATTTTGTATCATAATATAAATTATGCGAAATTACCGAAAATTTCAGGGATTTCATGAAATGAAATTTCACAATCTTACTCGGTGGTGTAGTCGTTAGCGTCGCTGACTACGAATCCATCGGCCCCGAGATCGAGACCCAGTGACGGCAGGCGGCGCGCACTCGAGACCCGGTGACGGCAGGCGTAGTGAGTTTTTCCACTTATATTTCAAATATTTCGTTTGAAAGGAAATGAAAAACGATAAGATTTCGCTGAAAGACTTGAGAAGTTGTTTTTGGCATATTGCGACTAGTGGACGTAAGAAAAAAAAGAGTTTGCGTGATCCAAACTCAACCGTAATTTACTTACGGAATTTTGGTTTAGTTCTGAACAAAAAAAGTATTAGTGAATATTAGTGAACATTTAAGTAATAGTGAATAAACATTTTGGTGAACATTTAAAATATTGTCAGTAATATAAATTAGGACTTAATTCTTTTCATAATTTGAACACTTAAAATATTTATTTTTTTAAAAGTTATACAGAGAAAAATCTTGTTCGTAACAACCAAAGACTCGGATAACGGTTTGCCAGCGAATCAGAATGTTTAATCTTACCATAGTTGGATTAAACATCCGAGTTGGTTGGCAAATAGATAACCATCTATTTGGTTTTCGTAACCAAGTAATTTTCTCTTTATTCTTAATTAGGTACCAAACAGTTAACTACAATATTAAAAACCATGTTCGTCTGGTCTCTTGTGTGCCTTTTTTATGTACCAAAAATCTTCAGGCTACTGGTCAGAAGAACCTTTCGATGGATTGAGTAAGTATATTAGGAAGTTAATTTCTTTTGTAAATACTCAAAGGTAATTTACAAACAGTTGAAACGTGATTTACACAGGAATACGTTAGTCGTGTGGTGACAGATTTGGCCGCGAGGACTTAGAATCCCCTCCCTAGTTCCTACAGGAAGCGTGGAAAGACCCACGAATAGGGTTACGCCTCATTTTCTCCTTTTCGCACGCCTTCTTCCACCGCATCTTACTCATCTTTCTCTCACTTTTGCTTTTCCTTTCACACACGCTCTCCTTTACATACTCTTCCATCCCCACGCAGATAACCCCATATATAGCCCATACAACCCACGCTCCGCCACATACCCACGATAACATTGGCATCCCCAACCACGAGCTTTGAAATGTTGAATAGAGGAGGGGTTTGGTTTTAATTTTTGGAAATTTTCATTTTGTATCAGGATTATTTTTTGTGGGGGTTATACAGATTTATTTAGTTTGGTATTTTTAAGAAATTTGCTCAAATGTATTAAATTGTACAAAACTATATAGAGCAAATAAATTAAAAGTACTTCACCGCAGATGGTACTGATAAGGCAGCCTCCGCATACAACCACATTCCCCCACGGGCCCACAGCCACCCTCGATAACAGTAGGAGTAAAATTATAGTCAACTACAATCTTGAAATTCAATAGTTTGATATTTACACAAAATTAAAATACAAAACTAAAACATATTAAAATATATATATATATATATATAGACGTAAAATACTGAAAGCATGTTTAATTTAAGTCCAATCGACAACGTTTTCGGTTACCTCACCCATCATCAGGCTTATCAAAGAGAATAAACTAAAATTAAAAATAAAACACAAACATAAGCTAATGAAAATTGGTGAAACGTAAGGTAGCCAAAAATTAAAAGTTTCAAAAAGAAAAGGTATAACCTAAGAACAAAATAAAGGGGTGAGAAATGAAATTAAAGATATAAAGTTACAGTAAAATTAGATATAAATGATAAGACCTAAGCTAACACCATCATAAAAAGATAAAAAATAAGTAAAAGAAAAAAAAATCGGTAAAAACAAGTAAAAACACAGAAACGTACCTGCATCAGACACAACCTAAAGAAACTAGACAAAGCAGGAAAACAGTACAGAAGGAAAACTTGGGTGGTTCTTAGCCAGAATCAATTCTTAGGGTATACCTTTTCTCTTTAAAACTTTTAATTTTTGGCTACCTTACGTTTTACCAATTTTCATTTGCTTATGTTTGTGTTATTTATTAATTTTAGTGTCGATTGGACTTAAATTAAACATGCTTTCAGTATTCTACGTCTTTACCTTCATCTTGAATATTAAACTACGTCTCCTTAGGAGGAACCGTACCACAAACACACACACACACACACACACACACACATATATATATATATAATGATACAACTCAGAATGGTCCCCTGAGAAACTTTTGTTACACACAGACCGTGCATGGAACAAGGAACTATTCTAGGAAAATTAAATCCCCTATAGTCCGAATAAATAATGGTAAATGACAGACACGATAGTTTTTCTTTTTCATATTAGCCCGACGTGGGCTGTTCCAAAGCTGGATCCTATCTGCTTGCCAGATAGCTGGCGAGGAAGTTATATTTTAGGGCCCCTTTGCGAGTGACCCGTTGCCCACGTCAGCTAACATCATGAAAAAGAAAAAACTATAGAGTTTGTCATTTACCATTACTTATTCGGACTATAGTGGATTAGGATTAAATTTTCCCAGAAGAGTTCCTTGTTCCATGCACGGTCTGTGTATTTTTTTTTTTTTTTTTTCCAGATTTACCGCCGATTCGTACCTAAAGAGACGGTACATATCTCGGCGAGGCAGTGAGTGGGTGATGTCACTGTGCTAGGGGCGGTAGACTAGGGGAATCAGTAAGGGTCAGTCGATGGATAATGGGTAGGAGGGGTACGGTTTCAGATACGATGGAGCAGATGGGAGTGAGTAAGGAAGAGGAGAACGGCTTCTGCTGAAAAGTGGGGGCCGTCGGCGAGTATAGATCGTAGGCAGTTGGGTATGGGGTTTTCGGCCGAGGGAGGGAAACACCTGCGACGGAGAGCGGCCAACTTTGAGCATTCCACCAGAAGGTGTAAGACAGTGATAGGGGTTATGGCAGGTAGAGCAAAGCGGGGCTGGCGATTCGCCATAAGGTGTCCGTGGGTGATGCGGGTGTGACCTATGCGGAGACGGGCTAGGATTACTTCTTTATGGCGGGACTGGTGGAATGAAGAAGCCCAGTGTCCTATGTGCGGTTTGATCGTGTGGAGTTTATTTTGTGTGGCCTGGTCCCATTCCCGCTGCCATATGGAGCGGAAGTGGGAGCGGAAAGCCGGGAAGAAGTCGGAGAAGGGGAGGGGTCGGGAGGAGGCCGGCAGCAAGCAGGCCGTCTTTGCTGTGCGGTCCGCCGCCTCGTTACCCTGGATGCCGACATGAGCCGGGACCCAACAGAATGCGATTGTCTTATGTTGGAAGATCGTTAAAAAGTGGAAGGTCTGCTGGATGGTACAGACGAGCGGGTGAGGGGAGTTAAATCTTTCTAGGGAGAGAAGTGCACTTTGGGAATCCGAATAAATGACAAAAGAGCTGGCAGAGTGGGTGCGCACAATATCGAAGGCCTCCGTTATGGCGAAAAGTTCCGCCGAAAAAACGGAGGCCTCGCGGGGCAGGCCGACGCTCCGGGAGAGCGGTTGGGACAGAATCACCGCTGAGGAGGCCACACCAGCTTCCGAGCGGGAACCATCCGTGTAAATGGCGATTGCGTCCGGGTGTTGGGTTGCGTGTTCGCGGAAAAGTGACCTGTATATCATGGCGCCGTGGTAGTCTTCGGTAGGGAACACAGATCTTTGCAGAACTTGATAGGGGTTAGGATTCAGGGGGGTAGATGCTGAATGAAATGGGGATAACTGAGGGGCGGGCATGTTGAAAAGATCAGGGAAAGAGCGGACCGCTTCAGTGAAGTGCCAGCTCCGTCCCTGAGGTGGTAGTTCTAAAACCGCCGTGCCCAGAAGCGAAGAAGGTAGCCTCTGTGCACGGAGGTATGTCCGCATGAGGAGTAGACCCGTCGGAGGGCGAGAGGGAGATGATCACATTCCACATGGAGGCTGGAGGCTGGGGAGGAGCGGAAAGCACCGGTGGCGAGGCGGAGGCCTCTATTAAGTACCGGGTCCAGGATACGGAGGCGGGCGTTGGAGGCTGAACCATAAACTGCGCTACCATAGTCCAGCTTCGACTGTACTATGGAAGTATAAAGGCGAAGAAGAGAGCGTCGATCTGCACCCCCATGTGGTGTGAGAGAGGTGATCCAGGAGAGCGAGGGGCGTCGAAGGGATTGCTTTAGGTGCTTGAGATGGGGAACCCAATTGAGCCGTCGGTCTAGGGTCATGCCCAGAAAACGCGTGGAGGGTACCACCTCAAGAGGACTGCCGTATAATGTAACAGAGGGTAGAGGAAGGGTTGTGGGTCTTCTTCTACTGAAGACCATACACTTGGACTTAGGGATGGAGAGGCGGAAACCCACCGACGTCGCCCACCTCTCCACCCGGTAGATGGCGAGCTGCATTTGCCGTTGAACGACAGACGGTTCTCGCCCTGCGAAGTAGATTGCAAGGTCATCCGCGTAGATGGAAGAGCGGATTGTGGGTGGAAGGCATTGTGAGACCGTGTTCATCACGACAGAGAAGCAGAGAACACTGAGGATGCTTCCCTGTGGGACCCCATCCTCCTGCACAAAAGTGTCAGAGAGGACTGAGCCCACCCGGACTTTAAAGGTCCGAGAAGTAAGGAAGCCCCTGATGAAGGTAGGCATGGCTCCGACAAGGCCCAGATGTCGGAGCTGACCGAGGATCATTGCTCGACGGGTGGTGTCATAGGCCTTCTGGATGTCGAAGAAAACTGACAGTACGAACTGTCTATTGTCGAAGGCATCCTGTATGTCTCGGCTGAGAAGCAGGAGGGGATCAGTGGTGGAGCGGAATTGTCTGAAGCCGGACTAGGTAGACGGGAAGGAATTGGTACGTTCAAGGACGAACGATAATCGCGTAGCGACCATTTTTTCGAGGATCTTGCAGGCACAACATGTCAGGGCGATTGGTCTGTAGTTTGTGGGGTCCAGGGAATCTTTGCCAGGCTTGGGGATAGGGATGACGTGGGCCTCCTTCCACCTAAAGGGGAAGGCACCCTCTATCCATATGCGATTGTATAAGTCTAGCAGGAAAATTTGTAAGGTAGAGTGGAGGTGTTGGATCATACCGTACGGAATACCGTCCGGGCCGGGGCAAGGGGATCGTCGAGAGGCCAGTGCCGTCTGTAGTTCACGCATGGTAAACAATCGGTTGTAGGTGCTGTCTATGGACGGTGGGGAGGGGCTATCGTCAGGGGCGGGTACGGGATTGGCTGCAGAGGAAGAAACGGCGGCGAAGGTAGAAGCAAGGTGGTCTGCCACCGACTTGGGCTCACATAGGAGTCCGTCGTTTGTCCGGAGGACCGGGTCGGGGGGAGGGGACATGTCGCCTCTCGACGCCCCGCACCTTCTTCCAGATGGTAGCCGAAGGTGTGTTGACGGTAATGCCGGACACAAAGGCACGCCAAGAGGCTCGGCGCGCTGTCTTCATGTGCGGCGGGCGATGGCCCTGACCCTGCATTTCCGTGCGATGGATGGGGAGTCGCGTCCGGTAAAAGCGCCGAGTTGCCTTCTTCTTGGCGCGCACGGCCTCCGCGCACTCCGGGTCCACCAAGGAACCCGTCGGGCGCGGGGGTAGGCGGAGGATTGTGGTACGCTTGTGCTTGCGGCCGTTAGAACGACGGACTCGAAGTATGCGACGCACCCGTCGATGGATGGGAAGTGGGCAGTTGTAAGGGTGGTATATGTGTTGTCGCGGAAGGGGGCCCAATTCGCGTTGGTGGTAACCCACCTTACCGGTACCCGTACGGTCTGGTCGGGTCGATTGAGGGTGAGTAGAATGGGGAGATGGTCACTGCCATAGTCCTCTCGGAGGACTTGCCACGTGGTCTAGGAGGGCATCAGTTGATACGAGGGACAGGTCTATACAGGATGGAGAGCAGGTGGTGGCATGGTAGAATGTAGGAGAGCCATCGTTGAGGCACTCGAAGGAGAGCTCGGTCATGACGGATATCAGGGTTGGGGCCATATAGGTGGAGTGTGTGTCGCCCCACAAGGGGTGACGACTATTGAAATCGCCCAGTAGTAGGAAGGGCCTGGGGAGTTGTTCCACGACTTCCACCAGGTCGTCACGGGAGACTTGAGCGTGGGGGGGAAGGTAGATTGAACAAATGGTGTACTGTCTATCCAGGGAGAGCCGGACGGCAGTCACCTGTAGCGGGGACCGGATGGAGAGATTGTAGAAGGGGACTGCGTGGTGGACGAGGATGGCAGCTCCCCTTCGAGTGCAGGTAGGAGGCGGGGTGGCGACGCAGAAATAACCAGTGGGGCAGGGCATGGACCTGGTCCCCAGGATTAGCTCCTGGAGACAGACACACACCGGACGGGAAGTGGCAATCAAGGAGTTAAGGCCTTCATAGTTTGCATAGATTCCTCGACAGTTCCAGTGGACTATCGTGGTTTTCGGGGGATCCATTAGTTGATGAAGGGGGATGGGTAAAGGTGTAGGCGCTAGGAGGTTGGAGTGTAAAGGGGGATCTGGAGTTCGCGAAACTGAAGGCTGGGTCGGGAGCATGGCTGGCTATCTACCGTTCACCAGGGAAGGAATCGGTCGGCCTGTCGAACCCTGCGGAGGTTGCGGGGTCGAGTCGGCCGAGCGAGACCGGAGGCGTGGATCACGGCAGGCAGAGGAACATCGTGGGCTGGGCGGGTCGGAAGTGCCTTGTCGGGCTTCTATGGTCGGGCCAGGGGGGGGCACGTTAACCCCAAAAGGGACGCTACCCCGCCTGTCCGGGGTTTCCCGGCGGACCCTAGGTGGTGACAGGGGGTACCAAAAAGACCGGGCGGGTGGGAGGGAGGGCGTACTCAGGGTAGCTGATCAGGGGGGGGGTCGGGGATGTTGGGGGGGTAGGTACGATGGGGTGGAAGGAGGTGAACCAGAGTGGTCTCGTGGAGGGGTGGAGAAAATGGCACCAGGAGGCAAGGGCAGATCCAGGAGACTCATGGGCGTGGGCGCAGCCGAGCTTCCCTCGGTCACACCGTGCAGCTGCGCCAGAGCCGCATCCACTGGATCCACTGGGCTGGGTCTCGTCGTACAGGGCGGGTCGTGGATTTCGGCCACTATTGTCAGAGTCTGTGGGGGTAGAACGGTGGGACTTCTACGATGGGGAGAGATGGACATAGTGGGCGTGGTGGGCGGTGTAAGGGTCCGAGCCGTCTTCTTGGTCTTAGGGGAAGAGGGAGAGAGACGTTGGGAGGCCGGAGGGTCTGGTGACACGCTCCGGCGTCTCCGCCTCGACGGCTTGCTCCGGGCGGCAGGTTCGGGCGTGTACAGGGAGTACTGGGAAAGCAGGGCTTGAGGTGGCTGGGACCTGGAAACCCTGGTCCCAGACTCCTGGGGGATTCGTGGCAGGTGAGGTGCGGGAAGAGGAACGGTGGGGGGACAGGGGACCGTCGGGTCCTGCGAGGATTTGCTATGTGGGGAACAGGAAGCAGTGGCTGGGGGGGTTTCGGCGGCAGGCCAGGGCGGCGTGCCGAGATGATAGAGCCGAGAGCAGCGGCATAGGACACCCCCGGCCTCACCTCCCGACTCCGCACCCTGTCGCGTGCCTCACGGGGGCTAAGGAAGTCCGTCACCTGTAGGCCTCGGACCTCCTTCTCGAACCTGAAGAAAAGGCATTCTCGGGATGAAGAGGGATGTGCGCCTTCACAGTTCGAGCATTTGGGTGTGTTGGGGAACCTGTCAGGGTGGGCGAGTCGTCCACAGTGAACACATAATGGATGCGGCTGTCGACAAGCGGAGCTGACGTGTCCGAATTTATTGCATTTGAAGCAACGGGTCGGGTCTGGGACGTATGGGCGGATAGAAAACTCGCATGAGGCGCGGTCTCCCATACCCCATACAATACGGCCAGGGGGATTAGTGAGTTAAAAGTAAGGAGCAGACGTGGGGTGGGGGAGGGGGTGCCTCCCTGTCGGGATGTGAAACGATAGATCTTAGTAACTCCTTGGGGTGCGAGATCCTCCAGGAGCTCGTTCACTGCGACCGACAGTAGGCGGGTGGCGTAAATAGTGCCCTGACTCTGGTTCAGGCGAGGGTGTGGGGAAATGGACACCGAGCATCCAAGGACCTCAGTGATGGAGAGTAGGGCTTTCGTCTCTGCGGCTGAGCGTGATTTTACGAGGAGGGAGCCATCCCTCTGTGGGCGTACGTCATAGCGGCTGGAGTTGCTGTGGGTTCGGATCGCCTGGAACGTCCGTTCAGAGTTGTTCGGGAGGGACCCAGATGTAGGCTGAATCACCAGGAATTTGTGGATACTTGGAAGGGAGAGGGAGGCTGTAGAGTCGAAATGTACTGGAATATTCAACGGTCGGTAGGACGGCCGTGAATGCCGGCTCCCCCGTCCACCGCGAGGCTCTCTCCGCGGGGAGGTGGGCTGGCGGCGGGTGAGGGGGGCATATGGGGAGAGCAAGAAGCCGGGTTGTGGGGGCAAGTCCTCGGTGGAACTTGACTTGCCCGAAGGTGGCTGAAGTGGGCTGGGGCGAGGCCCCTGCTCTAGAGAGTGTAGGTCCAAGGGCGTAGTCGAGGGACGGACTGGGGTCGGCAACGGAAAAGGAGAGTGCAAGCGTTCCGCTTCCACAGGGGGGTCAACCCCATTAGGTTGCGGTCTTCCAGTGGTAAAGGACTCGAGGGCCTGGTTGCCCACCACCCGAGTGTTGAGAGAAGGAGTAGTCCGGGAATGAGAAGCAGTAGTCGTAAGCCGGGGGGGAGAAGTGTCCATAGCTAAACAAAAAAGAACTTCATCCCCCGCGCGCATCCAGCCACCACCGACTCCAACAAGGGAAAGGCGAAGTGTGGGCACACTTGGTCCCACCGCCGATGGATGTCACGCAGGGGGAGATACACCCGCACCCAGTCCCTGTGCCTGAAAGGCGGCCACTCTCATCCAACGCGCGGTGAAAAGTGGCAGGGACAGGGTTTGGGTTTGGTTGGAAAGCGACAAGGGTGCAGGGCAACCACCTCCCACACCCAAGGGCCAAGGAAAGGGTCAAAATCAAGGTCCAAAGAACAACGCCAAAAAAACAGGGAGAAGCCAGAAAGAATGGGTTAAAGGAGAAAGAAAGAAAAAGAAGCAGGAGATCAGCCGGGTCCCCAAACGGGCCCAATGGTCCACGAGGGCAGAGAAAGCCCTTACACCGAAGAAAGGTGTATTCCCACATTCGCCACAGAGGGACGCGCCCTATAGCTCCGGACAAAGCAAAGGGACGGTCTGTGTATAACAAACATACATACATACATACATACATACATACATATATATATAGTGTGTGTGTATATATATATATACACACACTGCAGGTCCGGACAATTGGAACGCATTATCGATTAAAAGCTGTAAAAATGAAATAGCTACACCTTTATACTGGATATGGAGAAGATCCCTAGACACTGGGGAAATACCGAGCATCTTGAAAAGAGCAAACATTGTCCCTATATATAAAGGAGGGGACAGATCTCAAGCAAAGAACTATAGACCAGTGTCAGTGACGTCCCACCTCACCAAAGTATTTGAAAGAATAGTTAGAGAAAATTTATGATTTCTTGGAGACACTGGAAAGATTCAACGAAAATCAGCACGGATTCCAATCAGGTAGATCATGCCTATCACAACTAATAGAACACTACAACAATATCCTAGATGCACTGGAAGGCAATAACAACTACGATGTCATATACACAGATTTTGCTAAAGCTTTCGACAAATGTGATCACGGTATAATAGCACATGAAATGAAATGTATGGGAATAACGGGCAAAGTGGGAAAATGGATCTACAACTTCTTCAGAGAACGTCTACAGGTCTTCAAAATTCAAGGTATATCATCATCAGAATCGGAAGTGTTTTCTTGCCTTGTCTAGTTTCTTTAGTTTGTGTCTGATACAGGTACGTTTCTCTGTTTTTACTGATTTTTTATCTTTTTATGATGGTGTTAGCTTAGGTCTTATCATTGATATCTAATTTTACTGTAACTTTATATCTTTAATTGCATTTTCTTACCCCTTTATTTTGTTCTTAGGGTATACCTTTTCTTTTTAAAACTTTTAATTTTTGGCTCCCTTACGTTTCACCAATTTTCATTAGCTTATGTTTGTGTTATTTATTAATTTTAGTTTATTCTTTTTGATAAGCCTGATGATGGGTGAGGTAACCCGAAACGTTGTCGATTGGACTTAAATTAAACATGCTTTCAGTATTCTACGTCTTTACCTATATATATATATATATATATATATATAAATAATATATATATATATATATATATCTGTTTTAGCTTCATCTGGAGTCGAACCCCGACCTCAGTATATTCACTTCGCTTAAAGAGGAATGGTGTTAACCACTGAGCTACGGATGCTGACTAATTAAGGAAATTAAGAATAGCACGCGGGCTCACCACAAATCCGCCTCAAATTCATTTCAGAGTTCAGGCCTACGTCCTGGACAGTGTTTCACCAATGCTTCCCGTCGATCAGCGAGTTGAGACACATTGGGTCTGGAGAGTAGTTAGATGGGAGACCGTCATTTGCGTCCAGGTGTGTAGCGGCCCGTAGTTCGGATTCCACGTAAAGCTATATAGTTCCTTTCCGCCACACGACCTTCATCATTACGAGGAAATTAAACAGTCCCGAAACATTATTTGAATTCATGACAGATTCTCGAATTTTTACTGAATGGGCCAACTCGCAGTGTGTGGCAGATATGTGACAAAGATGTTCACTTTTGGCAAAATGCGTGTAATTTGGTCTATAAAGGTTTAAGGGATTCTAATTTAAAAAATTGGTAGAAAAATCGTACGGGCAACGTATCCTGCTCAAATTATGGGCTAGGTGGGTGGGTGTTTTGGTCAGATTAAGGAGAGGGTACAAATGTGATATTTCTTGTATATCTTCATCAAATAAAGTGTCTACATGACATTTGGCTCATGACGGTACAAGATGAGCCGGTGTACCTGGCTATGTACGTGGAGCGCAAAAAGCAACTCGCTCCTCACAGGCCAGACCTAGAGTCAGGGCCACCAGCTTGACCTCCGTGTGAAGAGAGATCAACGCACGAAACAGCAACAAGGTTAACAAGGTTATTAGTTCTTGGTATCTTTAATTATATATTCCCAAGTAGCGCCAATAGTAAGTCACATTTTTTACCAATTAAATCGAACTTTGTAAACAAGTCGGATTTTCTTATACGACCTACTTTTTGAGTTTTACCTTTTTGAAGTTGGGTTATGTTGGGTTAACTTAACCTAACCTAACGTGTAAGGGATGAGGAAGCAAAAGGACGACTTATTTGACTTCGATTTTTTTTTTTAATTACAAATCCTAACGCGGATGAAATCGAAAAATAATCATTGTATACGGTAAAGAAAAAGGTTTCTCTAAACTTTCTTATAGAACACCCCCCTCCCCCAACTACCTTAACACAAGGGAAAGTGATTAAAAAGTTGAAAATATAAATATGTAACCTGTTCGACCTACTGGGTAAAGATGGTCACGGACGAAAATTTACACAAATGTTTTTTTTTATGCAGTAAGGAGAGGCCAAGAACAAGTACCCGTAAAAATGTGCCCCCCTGTATAAGGAGACAACCAAAGGCTCACAATGAATTTTTTTTTATATGAATTTTGAAGATATTGTGTAGTGTACTACAAAATGAATGTATGCCCTATGTATAGTGAGAGTATTTCCCCGGTCGATTGGAGTCCATTGTCACCTCCATGTGGGCATTTAAGACTATATACTGTATAAGGTTAATTAACAAAGCATTTTTTCATATTACAATAAATTTAAGTTTGACTGTAATGTTAATACATATACATTGTGCATATATATATATATACATATATATATATATATGCATATATATATATATATATATTATATATATATATATAATATTATATACACACCTCGGTGGTGTAGTGGTTAGCGTCGCTGACTATGAATCCATCGGCCCCGGGTTCGAGACCCGACGGCAGCCGGCGCGCAGCAAAACCCAGCTGTTCATCCTTCCACACAAAGAAAGTGGTTGGTAGATAAATGGGTACCCTAGGTGGCCTAGTGGTTAAGACGCTGGGCTGCTGATGGGGCGTGGTTCGGATTCCACGTTAAACTGTAGGTCTAAGGTGGAGTGAAAAGCTTGACCTTCGTCAGAATGAACAATTCGGGCGGAAGCTAACCAAAGGTATATATATATATATGTGTGTTGTGTGTAAAAATGAACAATGAATAATTCATACATAATCTTTATATCAATTATTAATTTTTACATAAGGACCAACTCGCATAACGCAAGTTATCTGTTATTCAATTCATACGCCCATGTACTTTCTTGACCATCTTATTTTTTTTTTATTATTCCTCGCAAGATACTCGTCATGCTGACGCACGTGTTCGAATCCGCTGACCAACACAGAAGGCGGGCATCTAATTACGAAATCTCCTCTCTTGTTTACTTCTAATTCAAGAGCATGATTATGTTATATATATTATATATTTTTTTTAAATTTTTTTTTGTTTCAAAGAATGACCGCTCATGGCCACCAAAAGAAAGGTGGATAGCAGAGCGAACACAGAACGAAGAGTATGGAACAACTAATGGAAATGAACAATAGACGAGGGAGGAGGAGGTGGGGGAAAAGCAGAAAGATCATAGCGGAGTCACAGCCGGTAAAGAAGTCGGGAACGAAAGAGGAAGGAGAACAACCCGGTTATCGAAAAGTAGGGACCTTCAGACAGAAGAGCGCCAAGCCTATCACAAAGCCCGACGCTCTCCAAAAAGGGAAAATACTCTGTGCGCAGCGAATAGTAAAGCGGACACTCCACCAGGAGGTGGGCAACTGTAAGTAGGACGTCACAATTGGGACATCGGGGCACCCGATCCCCGGCCATCAAATAGCCATGGGTCAGGTGGGTGTGGCCAATACGGAGGCGGGCCAGAGCCACCTCCTTATGGCGCGACCGATGGAAGGAAGAGGCCCAACATCCCAAACTTGGTTTAATCTTGCAAAGTTTGTTATCCGTAGCGCCATCCCAGCGACTCTGCCACCGGGAGCGCAAAAACCTACGGAAGCCAGGTATAATCAGAAAAAGGGAGGGACACGGGTGAAACCTGCAGTCGGCACGCGGAACGGGCTGCTCGATCGGCAGCCTCATTTCCAGCCACGTTAACATGTGCTGGGACCCAGCAAAATACCACCTCCTTGCCACCGAAAGCGACAAGAGTATGGTACAGTAGCTGGATTCGTCGGACCAGCGGGTGGACAGGGTCAAACACTCCAGGCCATCCAGGGCACTGCGGGAATCCGAATGGATGACGAACGACCCATCCGGATGCTCCCGCACACCTCCAGAGCGCTCAGAATGGCATAGAGCTCCGCCGTAAAAACGGAAGCCTCATCAGGGAGACGGGTACATCGGGGAGCAGGGCAGACGACTGGGAACAGCCGCGGCTCCAACGCCCCCCGACGACCTCGAGCCATCCGTGAAGACCGCAACACATGCAGAGCAAAGCTGGGCACTTGCGTTTTTTTTGCGGTACTGCGGTACTACCGCACTACCAAACCGGTACCGCATAACGCAGTACCGCAAAGGATCGCTGAAAGTACAGCCTGTACTTTCAGCGATCCTTTGCGGTACTGCGTTATGCGGTACCGGTTTGGTAGTGCGGTAGTACCGCAGTACCGCAAAAAAAACCGCAAGTGCCCAGCTCTGATGCAGAGTGACACGCCGCATGCTGAAGGAACAGAGACCGAAGCAAGGCAGAGTCCGACTCGGTCCTGCGAACGGGGCGCAACGCCCTACAGCACGCAACAGGGGTGCTCTCCCAAGGTGCAACACCCTGAAAGAGACCGGTATAACGGATGGAGGGGGAGTGCCCATACCATCGAGGAGGGAGGTCACCGTGTCGGTGAAATACCAACCCCCATCCCGGCAGAACGCCCTCTCAACCACCTGGAACAGAGGAGAGGTGGGAAGACGGAGGATCCGGAGATAGTGTTTAGCAATGAGGAACGACCTCCGATCCTCCAAGGGAGGGATGTCGCACTCAACCTGCAGACTATCAACCGGAGAGGAGCGGAAGGCGCCAGATGACATGCGCAGTCCTCTAGAGAGGACCGGATCCAGTATCCGAAGGGCCGTGCGGGAGGCGGAGCCATACACCACACTCCCATAGTCTAATTTGGACTGTACCAGGGACACGTACAAACGGAGGAGCGTCCGCCTATCCGCGCCCCATGTAGTATGCGACAGATGCCCCAGCAAATCCAGGGTACGTCTCGCGGACTCGCGCAGCCGGCGAAGGTGGGGAACCCAGCTCAAACGGCTGTCGAAAACCATACCCAAGAAGAGTACTGATGGAACGAGGGCCAGAGGCTGACCCCCGAGTGTAAGGTTAAAGGCCGGGATGGCGCCGGATCCCCGTCTCCTCGACGGAAGGAAGGCCACACACGAAGTCTTCGGGGAACAACGTAAGGCCCACCGACGACGCCCAGCGTTCAACCCGATTGACCGCGAGTTGGACTTGCCTCTCCACGAGGGGGGGACTCGTCCCCGCGGCATAGACAGCCAGATCATCTGCGTAGATGGAACAGCGCACCGAGGGCGGAAGAGCTCCCGGTAGCGCAGACATAACTAGGTTGAAGCAGGAGACGCTTAAACACACCCCTGGGGCACCCCCTCCTCCTGAACATACAGGGCAGATAGGGCCGCCCCATTACGGACGCGGAAAGTGCGACGGCAGAGGAAGTTGCGAAGAAACGTGGGCAAAAAGCCCACAAAACCAAGAGACTTCAAACGGTCCATGACAACTCCCCGACGGGTCGTGTCATAGGCCTTTTGGACGTCAAAAAACGGCCAGAACAAGATTCCGGCGGGAAAATGCCTCCCGTACATCATGGCCAAGGAGGAGAAGGGGGTCCAGAGTACCCCGAAACGACGAAAACCATACTGGGTCGGGGGGTATAACCCAAGCGACTCCAGTGTAAAGGAAAGTCGGACGGCCACCATCTTTTCAAGGAGCTTGCATAAGCAGCTCGTCAAAGCAATAGGCCGATAGCTCGCCACCTCCGCCGGATCCTTCCCCGGCTTAGGTATCGGGACCACAATCGCCTCCCTCCAACGGGAAGGGAACGACCCCTCAACCCACACCCGGTTGAAAAGATCCAGCAAGAAGTGCAGGGCCATCGGGTGCAGATTCCAAAGAAAGTCATACGGAATGTCATCAGGGCCAGGGGCGGAAGAACGACGGGTTGCCAAGGCAGCCCGAAGTTCCCGCATCGAAAGAGATGGTTATAGGGCTCGTTCCCAGGGGGCGGGAACGTGACCTCCGATAAAGGGCGATCCGCAGCTGAAGGCGAACGGGAAACCGCAGCAAAAGCACCGGCCAGCCGATCAGCCACAGCAGCAGGATCCGAAAGGAAGCCGTCCCCGTCCCGAAGGACAGGGCGACTAGCAGGGACGGCTTCCCCTCGATACTACGTACCTTCCGCCACACAGCAGCAGAAGGGGTAGATGAGGAGATGCCGGACACAAAAGCACGCCAAGAGGCCCGACGGGCCAACTTGAGAGTCCGGCGGGCGAAAGCCTTCGCCCGCCGCATCTCAATCAAGTGGTCCGCGCGCCGGGTGCGGTGGAAGCGGCGCGTTGCCCTCTTCCTCTCGCACACCGCCTGGTGACATGCTGGAGTCCACCACGGGACGCTACGAGTCCGCGGGTTACCGGAAGATCGAGGAATACAGTCCTCCGCGACGCCCATCACCACCCGCTCGAAGAACTCCAAGCTCTCATCCACAGAGCCAAAGCTCAATACCGAACGGACAATGACGGAACGAGCTCTGAAAGATGGCCAGTCAGCCCGCGCAAGGCACCACCTCGGTCGAGACGAGACGCCCGGCTGCGGACCGACCGGCTCAAGACAGACTGGGTAATGATCACTGCCATAAGAGTCCCCCAACACCTTCCACGAAAAATCGAGTAAGGCATCGAGGGACACCAAGGAGAGATCAATACAGGTAAATGAACCCGTGGGTTCGTGGAAGTAGGTTCACCGGAATTGAGGCACGCAAAGGAAAGTTCCTCCATTAAGGAGAGTAAAATACCAGCAACATTAGTCGACCGAACATCTCCCCAAGCCGGGTCGCGACTGTTAAAGTCCCCGAGGAGGAGAAACGGTCGAGGTAGTTGCAGCACCAACTCGCGAACCGCGTCGCGAGAAGGAGGGTCATGAGGAGGAATATAAATCGAGCAGGCAGTGTACTGGCGATCTAAAAAGAGCCGCACAGCCACAGCCTGCAAGGAAGTGCGAAGAGGCACACCACGCGATGGTAACGAATGATGCACGTAAATCGCCGCACCCCGCCGGCGTGTGTGCTCATCCGGGGTGCAAGGGAAACCAACATAGCCAGAGAGACGAGGGAGTCCCCGCGCAGCCAGGATAGTCTCCTGGAGACAAACACAGGAAGGCCGCTCGCTCTCCAGCAGGGAGGCAAGGTTCTCCCAGTTAGCTAAAAGCCCCCTACAGTTCCAATGCAAGATGGAACTGTAAGGGGAAGCGGCATTATAAGAGGCAGAGAAAACAGCGAAATAGCCACGGACCAAGCTGAGCAGCAAACTCAACGGTCCGTAACCAGGGACGGAATCGGTTTCCCCGACTCACCCAGAACTGGGGGGTAGGGGCCACCGACTCCGCATCTGCTGCACCCGTAGTAAAACGAGAAGTGGAGTAGAACAGGGAGGTCAGAGGGGGGCTCTCCCGGCGGGGGGAGAGACGACGAGTCGGGCCCAGCCGAAACCCCCAACTCCCCACCAGAGGGGGACCGGGGGGAACCAGCTGTTCGAGGGCTCGTCAAACCAGACAAGCACTGACGGGGGGGAGAGGAAAGGTCGACCACAGGTGGGAGAGGTAGATCCAGGAGAGAGACCCGACCACTCTCAGCAGGAGCCGGAGGGAGAGAGACTCCATGAAGGAGGGCCAGGCCCCTCTCGACCGGGTCTATCATGGGAACAGAGTCAGTAATCGAGGGTGTCATGGGCGGTGTACCTCGACCGACACCCGGACACTGGTCGGGGCACCGGGAGGTGACGCCTCACCAGCCCTCCGTATAGGGGGGGGTGGGGGGGGGGAGTCCCGAGCGGATCAGGAACAGCGCGCCGCTTCCCCTCCGGTGAAGACGGGGAAGAAGGGGAAGCAGGGCGAGCAGCAGTCAGGATCGGGTCGGAAGGACTCCGACTCCGACCACGGCGACGCTTCCTCCTCCCCTTCGGGGCATCCCCCTCCCCATCCGAGACGAGTAGGCAAGGATCCAGACCCCAAGGCCGGAGGGGGAGAAGGGGCACTTGTAGGCAGGGAATCAGATGGGATGTCAGAAAGTGAGGCAGAGGAACAAGAAGGACCCGCGGCGCCAGGAGGACCACCAACCCCCGGGACTTCCAGGGGGGGCACCACTCCGGTAGACGCCGGGGTAGCACGGGAGGGGCCCGAGGACCCGCCAGGGCCAAGAGCCGCAGCGTAGGACAACCCCCGCCGCGGCTCCCGGTCACGGATCCTATCGCGCGCCTCCCGCGCACTAAGGAATTCGGTAGTCCTTAAGGACCGCACCTCAAATTCAAACTTGAAAACGGGGCAGTCCCGAGAAGAGGAAGGGTGGGCCCCCGAACAGTTCGAGCACCACGGGGGCTTCGTGCACGGGGTAGGGTGCGCAGGCCCACCGCAGCGGACACATAGCTTACCCTCACGGCGGCACGCAGAGCTAACATGGCCGAACCGGTTGCAGCCAAAGCAGCGAACCGGGTCAGGCACATATGGTCGCACCGAAAACTCACACGACCGGCGATCACCCATGCCCCAGAACACCTGGGCCGGAGGCAAAAGGGAGTCAAAGGTCAGGAGCACACGAGCGGACGGGGTAAGAGCACCATCCCGGCGCGACGAAAAGCGGAAGACCTTCGTTACCCCCTGGGGGGCAAGATCCTCCTGCAACTCGCCAACCGGGATTGACAGCAGACGGGAAGCGAAAATGGTGCCTTGACAGCTATTGATTTGCGGATGGGGAGTCACAGAAACTCTGCAACCCAAGACATCCTGCAACTGTAGAAGGGACCCAGTCACCCCCGAAGAACGGGACTTCAAAAGAAGAGACCCATCCTTCAGAGGGCGGATATCATAACGACAGGGAACCCCTATCGTCTTAAGGCGCTGAAACACCCGTTCCGAGTTGCCCGGAAGGGAGCCAGCGGAAGGGCGGAGAACAAGGAACCTGTCCACCGGACAGAAATTGACAGCAGAGACAGGTCCATGAGTAACGGTAACCGAGAGTGGGCGAGAGAACAAGGGCCGCGAAGACCCCGCCCTACGGCCACCACGAGTCCGGCCACGAGAGCCAGACGCCGCAGAGGACGAGAGGGGGCCATACGGCTTGAAGGTCAATCCAGCGGAGGCAGAGGCCGCTGAACGACCAGAAGTAGTAGTCTGATCCAAATCCAAGGGCGGGCCAGAGTCGTCAACAAGAGGGGAGTTAAGTTTAGAAATAGAACCCATAAACAGTAGTTTTACAAAAACGGCAGCCTCGGACCCAAGGCGATGCACCAGCCGCCGCTGCATCCTTCAAAGCGCAGGCCCAACGTCCCGGGTAGCCCGCCCCCCAACCTAACTATCGTTTTAAAAACAGCAGATTGGCACTACGGAGATTTGTCCGTTAAGGGCCAAGCAAAGACCCAATCCAGACGCAGCAGCGGTCCGGGCGCCTGTACCGTCCCCGGAGCACGGCTCAGCCACGGAGCGATGCCCCCCGGCGGGTGCACCCGATGACCCCAAGACTGCAAATACAAACAGAGGGGGGGGGGATACTACGATTGACAGAGGCACAGGACCGAGTCAAGACAAAAGAAATTCCGGGAGAGACGGAAAAAAAAGGGGGAGAAAAAAAAAAAAAAAAAAAACGCAACTAGGTAACTCTTCGCCCACACCCCGCGAGGAGTTGAGGAAACCTCAACAACCCACGAGGTGTACGAGCCCCCTCGGCCCGGCAAGCCGGAGTACCTAATCGAGGGGGTATATATATATATAATATACAGGGTGGGCCGTAAGTTTCCATACATAGGAAAAATTAAACGTTTGTTTTTATGTTTCAGATACCCTAAGAATATGCGTTTGACGAAAGAGCAACGAATTGAAATCATACTGATGGCTGGGTCGGGAAGCAGTCGCATGGTTGCAATGAACTTTAACAGACAACATGGAACGAACATCACACACGACACTGTGGCAAAACTTATTAACAAGTTTCAGAAAACTGGAAATGTTGCAGATCAACCGCGAAGTGGTCCAAGACGTACAGCCACAGATGAAGACACAACAGCTACGATACTTACAGCGTTTACACGGAGTCCCAGAAAAAGTACACGACGGTTGTCTGCAGAAAGTGGTGTCAGCAGATCGAGTATCAGGCGCATTTTGAAAGCAAACAAATGGCATCCATACAAATTGCATATGGCACAGCATTTAAGTGAAGACGACCCGGATAGACGGATGGAATTCTGTGAATGGGCATTAACCAAAGTGAACGAGGATGCAAACTTTTCAACTAAGATCTTGTTTACTGATGAAGCAAATTTTTACGTCAATGGAGAGGTTAATCGGCAAAACATACGTTATTGGAGTAATGCTAACCCTAACTGGCTGAGTCCGACGAAGATGCAAGGTGCCGGTAAAGTGATGGTGTGGGCGGATATGGGGTGACAGAATTATTGGACCAATTTTTGTCAGTGGAAATCTTAATGCCGAAAGGTATCTCAACATGTTGCAAGAAGAGATTTTCCCATCCCTGCTAAACGAGGAAGGTAACTTCCCAGTTTACTTCCAGCAAGATGGAGCTCCACCTCATTATGGTCTTCACGTGCGTCGGTATTTGGATCAGCAGTTTCCGGATGCTTGGATTGGTCGGCGTGGTCCTGTGGAGTGGCCTCCCAGATCCCCAGATCTCACCCCCCTTGATTTCTATCTTTGGGGGCACTTGAAGGCCATGGTGTATCAGGAAAAGATACGAGACATAAATCATCTAAAGGAACGTATCACCAACGCCATTACAAGCATAACGTCAACTGTGCTAATGCGTGTTCATCAACAGTGGGGAACACGTATTGAAATGTGTTTTCAAAACAATGGCAACCATGTAGAGCATATTATATAAATAAAAATGGTTGTCCATAAAAAAATGTTTATTTTTCCTATGTATGGAAACTTACGGCCCACCCTGTATATATTAACTGCAAACAACACACAGTATAATTAATGTAAAGAACGACGCTTGTATAGAAGAACGTTCCGCACAAGATGAGGGAGAACGAACAAATGGGAGGTACCTCATTTTTCATTTGTTTGTTCTCCCTCCTTATCTTGTGCGGAACGCTCTTCTACACAAGCGTCGTTCTTTACATATATATATATATATATAGGAATGAACTCAGAACGGTCCCCTGAGTTTTTTTATGATACACACAGACTAGTGGATTTAATTATCCCAGAAGAATTCCTTGTTCCATGCACTGTCTGTGTGTATCATAAAAACTCAGGGGACCATTCTGAGTTCATTCCCATCTTGAAACGGACATGTTATGTGCCTTGAAAAGTGGACGCTCAATTCTACCAGTTGAGGTTTAAGTTTTGGTTTTTGGCTAAAAATATAATAGTTACCCCTTTTTCTTTGATGTATTCAATCTGACGTGAAGGCAGCGAGTCTTTTGCTTATATTGAGGTTCTAAATGTAGCAGGGCTAGGCTGCTTTAAACCCTAGATCCATGTCCCAAAGCTGGATCCTGTCTGCTTTGCAGATAGCTGATGAGGGAAGCTATATTTATGGGACCTCTTTGCGAGTGACCCGTTGCCCACGTCGGGCTAGCATCATGAAAAGAAAAACTATGGTATTTGTCATTTACCATTACTTACTCGGACTATAGTGGATTTAATTATCCCAGAAGAGTTCCTTGTTCCATGCACTGTCTGTGTGTATCATATATATATATATATATATATATATATATATATATATCCTGTCAAAGGTTAAGCCTGTTGGCCCCACCTTACACCTACAGCTTAACGTGAAATTTGAACCACGACTAGGAAGGAAGTCAGAAATTACAAAGTCCTCATCCGGACTCGATCTCGCGACCTCCCTATCAGCAACCCAATGTCTTACTTAACCACTAAACTACCCGCAAAGTACCCATTTATCAACCAACCAATTTTTTGTATTTGATGATGAGCAGCTGCGCGAGCTGAGCGCCACATTATTATTATTATATATAGGCCCCTATGTTACAGTAGGTTAGGTTAGGTAATTGCGTAATGTTAGTACATAGCACGTAAGTTCACTGCTTGTATGTATGTATTATACATGCGTATAAAAAGAAGGTGTGTGTACGAATGAATGTGTATACATTTGATGAGTAAATTGAATTGTCTCTTTTTCATTTTACCTTCACCGTCGGGTTCGTGTCGGTGCCGTGAAGGGGGAAACTTCATAAAATATCTCCACTCCAGACTGGTTGTAAGTGATCACCTCAAACCCTTTTGCTTCCAAATTGTGTAATCGAACGTGGACGAAGGAATAGTGTCCATAAATTCGATAATCCTGAAAAAAAGGAAAGAAAACAAATGTTAAATTTAACTTTTTAAAACGACTTTTTTTTACATTAAAACAAAAACATTTGCAATTTTCATCTTTATTGAAACGAACACGCGTACGCACAATGTTCGCTTTCCATACAGAACCGCGACATTTTCACGCGTTCATTTCTTATCACGACATTCGCCCAATTTTTTAAACCAAACTTAGCTTAGCCTAACCTTACCTAACATAGCCTAGCTTAGCCAAACCTAACCTAGCTTAGCTTAGTCAAACCTAACCTAGCTTAGCTTAGTCAAACCTAACCTAACCTAGCTTAGTCAAACCTAACCTAGCTTAGTCAAACCTAACCTAACCTAGCTTAGTCAAACCTAACCTAGCTTAGTCAAACCTAACCTAGCTTAGTCAAACCTAACCTAGTATAGCCTAACCCAAATTATATCCCTTTTTTTTTATTGCTAAAAGATACCATTTATAAATATAATTCACCGCGACACCGCAAATGTCGGAATACACACGTTGTTTAAAAGTTAAATTTAAATAGACGTAGTGTCACCCCATTTTTGGATAAAAAGACATCTTTAGTCTTTATATTAAAATATTTTTGCGCACCACATTTTAATTTAACCTTTATTTATTAATTAATTTAACCTTAATTAGTTAAACCTTAATTAATTAATTTAACCTTAATTAATTAGTTAAACCTTAATTAATTAGTTAAACCTTAATTAATTAGTTAAACCTTAATTAATTAGTTAAACCTTAATTAATTAGTTAAACCTTAATTAATTAGTTAAACCTTAATTAATTAGTTAAACCTTAATTAATTAGTTAAACCTTAATTAATTAGTTAAACCTTAATTAATTAGTTAAACCTTAATTAATTAATTTAACCTTAATTAATTAATTTAACCTTAATTAATTAATTTAACCTTAATTAATTAGATAAACCTTAATTAATTAGATAAACCTTAATTAATTAGTTAAACCTTAATTAATTAGTTAAACCTTAATTAATTAGTTAAACCTTAATTAATTAGTTAAACCTTAATTAATTAGTTAAACCTTTAAAAGGGGAAAAAATTAACCTCAATTTACCTTTTCCTCAAAAAGGGAAATATTCAAATTATCAAGGTAGAATTTGCGCGAAGAAAAGGTATCAGAGTCGCGAACCTTCGTCGCATTTCTCCTTCAGATAAAAAGGATAACCCCGACGACGTGGAGGAAGATAACGTTCCTCATCCGTGATGTTTTTGCACACGAACAAAGATGTCGATCCCAAACTAACGTTTAGTTTAAAGCCTCCTTTATAGAATGAGTAAAAATAGATCGTGGAAAGTTTTCCTTCGAATATTGAAGGAAAAGTCCATTTTTCCCCAAGATGAAGATGGTTGAATCTTGTAAAATTTCCAACCTGAAAATGTATTTGCAAATAGTAAAAAGTGTAATTTTAAATATTGGTTTAATTAAACATTTTTACCAAATAAATATTCACGTCAACAATTAACATTTTTCTTAAAATAATCAGTATTTTCCCTCTTTTAAATAAGAAAATTATTTATTTATTTATTTATTATTATTAATATATATATTATATATATATTTGGGGATAAAATACAAAAATTAAAAGTCGTTGGAATGAATGAACAAATGAACATTTTTGCAGGAATTGCGCCATTTTGTCGAAACGGAAAATGATCGAAATGAATTCTCCAATCGACGGGGATGAAAAATTCGATAACGAGTGTGTCAGATGCGTTCCATTGAAGTTGTACCTAGGGTGGTCAGACGTCCGGCTTTAGGCCGGACAATCCGCCTTTTGAGCACTCTGTCCTCCATCCGGAGCCACCTTGAGCCGGACGTTAATTTGTCCTCCTTTTTGGGGTCTGGCTAAAAGAATTATATAAATTACCTCAGGTACACTTAAAATAGCGGGTACTGAAGGCCATAATAACCGTTAACGTAGTTTTATTATATGTAGTTGGCAACATTGCTGATAAACTGCATTTGTTTTCAATTTCGATGACTACGAGTCGGACAGTCAGTCTGCCCAAGGAGTAAAAATCAATATTCATTTCTTTCAGTTATATATATATATATATATATATATATATATATATATATATATATTAACGTACGGCCACATACACAGTGTCCTCCTTTTTGGAAATTTGGAAATGGCCACCCTAGAACTTGTACCCCATTTTCCTTCTACCCGCAGTCTGAAAAAGAACGAATGAATTAGATTCACTGCAATATTAATTAGGAAATGTTTAACAAAATTATTTCGGTGACAGACAAACTAAAAAGTCTATTCAACATTATTTCTTTTATACAAAAAATAAAATTGACCTATTATTTCATACTGTCCTTCATATATATATATATATATATATATATATATATATATATATATATATATATATGCATTTAACTGCAATGACCACGCAGTATATAAATGAATAGAAACGACGTAAATAAGGAGCGTCTCTGCACACGGGGAAGAGAAATAACGAATAAATGAAAAATGATTCGCCTCATTTTTCATTTATTCGTTATTTCTCTTCCCCGTGTGCAGAGACGCTCCTTATTTACGTCGTTTCTATATATATATATATATATATATATGCTGGAGTTTCTAATTTTACCCTTCCTTTAATAGCAAGGGACCTTTACTGAAACTGAATAAAATTGTCTGGCGTGAGCCACAAAATCAATAAATGGTTCTTTTGCATTATCCTCCCAACACTAATTTTTTTATATAATGTTGGTTTGGTTTTGGTTATGGTACTTTATTTTCCTTCCATTATAAAAAAAATTAGTGTTGGGATTAGGTTAGGTTAGGTTAGGTTAAAAACAGCCCGCCGCAGGCGTTAGCCGTAGTTAGCCGGCTTCAAGTTAGGTTAGGTTAAGAATATTTATTCATATAACTAATGATGTAATTTCAGAATATTTTGCTCCCAACACTTATATCATTTTCCTTTCCTTCATTATAAAAAAAAATTAGTGTTGGGAGGATAATGCAAAAGTACCCAATAAATTACCGATCGGCAAAAAAAAGTTTAAGATCAATTTATAATTGAAACATGGCGTCTACGCATTTGCAAAGAAAACGGATGGCAGTTTCGTACAAAACACCTCAAAATTAACCAGAAAAGTTTGTACTCGTCATTTTCGTTTAACCTAACCAATCATCAAGGGCGTACAGTTGACCTAACCGGGTATTCAATTGATCTAACCGGCCTGTCACGTACTGAACTGTCCGCAAAACATTAGGACCGATCAATTTGTGATGCGTGATCTTTACGGGGGCGGAGCCCCCGTACCCCCGACACCTAAATTATACAAATGATAATGTAATAACATGTGCCCACATTGCCTGGGTAGTCCGCTAAATTTCGCGTGCCCTTAAAGATTGAAACACTGAAACGACACGTTTATTTTTAGGATTTTTTTATGGCACCTAAAGACCTTCTGGTCTTTTCTTAAAATACAAGCATTATTGCATTTAGGGCAGGTCACGGATGTCTTAATTATTCCGTGATTGAAAAAAAGGTCTAAACTCTTGTCTTCATCAAGGGCAATAAGGCGGATTACGTCTTCAAAGTCAAATATGCAAAACTGACACGTCATACTTCTTGTCACAAAAACACCGAACTAACAGACCAATTGCTAATAATGATTTAATTTTAAAACAGGACAAATTGAATTACGCAGAAATAACCAGAAACACCAAAAATAGGAAATATTCACCAAATAGTTGAGATTATATATATATATATATATATATATATATATAAATAACTTGGTTGAATGGTTTGTTCTTAGGAAGCGTAGCTTAGCGAGGAAGAGGAGGACGAAAAGATGGTACATGTTTATTAATCTTTTAATTTAATATATTGTAACTTACTATTAATTCTCGCTAATTGTTGCCCCATTTTAATTTATTGTTCGTTTCTGTTTATTATACTTATTTATTTCTGTTTTTAAACTTTTTAGCACTGATGAGGGAAATTGAATTTTTCCGAAACGTCTGTTAATAAACATGTACCATCTTTTCGTCCTCCTATTCCTCGTGTATATATATATATATATATATATATATATATATATATAGAAAAAACACGAAAAATACGAAATATATTTTAAAAAAAACGCATTTTATACAAATCTGCACAAGATAAGATATATATTTTCTTAGTCAGTTTTGAATGGCAATTCAATATATTGTACCGTTTTAACCGCGCGTGAGCGGGTTAAAAGACGAGGACGTTTTGCAGTTTATGTACCGTTTTCTACAGTATATTACATACAGCATAGTAAACATTTTTAGATTGAAATTATTTATTCACGGACCATTCGGAAATGGTTTGGTTATCAAGAACTCATTTTTGATCTGAAAAGAAGCAAAAATAAATTATATGAAAAACGGTACACAAACTGGAAAAGGTCCAAAGACGAATATTAACCATTATATGAAAATTAATTGAATATTTTTAATATATACGCCTATTGAAAACTATGTTCTATGCAAAACTATGCAAAACGACATTTGAAAGCAGACCATTACATAGGCTGACCATATTTCCTTGAGACAAAAACGGGACATTGGGATGGCAAAAAAGGGACGGGTCACGGGGGTTATGTAATATTCTGTATTCATGAAAAAGTAAGTACATAAACATATTGAGCTTACAATTATTCTTCAGTGACAGAACCCATACAAAACGGTACTGTCCCGTTCAAAACGGTACGTATGGTCAGCCTACGTCCATTAGAGTGATGATTAGGCTATAATATACTTCAGCCTAGGTCTAACCTTTAGAGTTAGCGTGACTAAGCTATAATCTGTTGCTTCAAAATATTATGCCTAAATATGAGCTTACGACTTGTACCAATATATTATGACAAGCTTTCATTATTAGTTTCGAAAGAGCAGAGGATTTACACGAGTTAAAATTGTTGCGTTCCTATAAATTTTTATAAAAGTTGGCCTTCAGTAACTTAGCCTAAATTATTTTAACAGCTACTTTATACACACTATTATTTAAAGTGGGAGAGCGAATGAAGACACTGGCGATACAACACTTAAAATTTCTACAATAGTGGAATCTGCGCCAGTGTTGCCAACTCTTATTTTATAAAGTAGCAGTAAAATTAATAAAAAATAGCGAATTAAAAAAAATAGTAGCAGATTATATATACACACACATATATATATATATATATAACGTAAAGAACGACGCTTGTATAGGAGATATTCCGCGCAAGACGAGAGAGAACGAAACATACAAGCGTCGTTCTTTACGTTATTTATACTGCGTGTTCTTTGCAGTTGAATGTGTGTGTATATATATATATATATATATATACACACACACACAATCCTTTAAATCCGAAACTAAATCTTTTAATAAAATTGGCTCAATTACGTTTTTCAGTATGGCTGCACACTTTGTACGATGTAAAGAAATGTTAGAACACATTCCACTGGACGAAGAAGTTTGGTAATTTAAAATGTTACTTAAATGGTCAACAGCACTGATAGAAGAATGACAGCCAATATAAGCAGCTAATTTAATTTCAAACTTTAAGAGTTCGTTTTTAGGATATTGGTCCAACGAAAATTGTATAGTTGGTTGATTTATCACCTTTGTCACGTTTGATCTATGCTTACTTGTTTCCATATGCTTTTTCAGGTCCGCTTTATGGGCTCTCACCTGTACATGACAAACTTTGTAAGATGCTTTGGTATTGTCCCCCACTACTTCTTGAAGCCACTTTGAAAATTCCCGACAGTGTAGCCAGCTGCCATTCTTTTTAAAAATTTTTGTCGTACTTACCCCACTAAATCATTTCAAGATATTACACACAAATTTATATCACTTGAAATACAAATTACGCACAGTTCACACAAATTTTTATACTCCGCAGAGGACAAGTTTGATACTTGTCTTGCACGTAATTTATGACGACGTACGTTACAAGTAGCCCAAAAAGTAACAGATAGCAGAAAATTTTATTTTTTAGCAGGGGACTCTAAAAAGTAGCCCAATCTGCGAAAAGTAGCCCAAGTTGACAACACTGATCTGCGCATGCGTAGGACAGACAGATAGACACGTTGAATTTTAGTGTATTATTATTATTATTATTATTATTATTGTAAGACCTTCAGTAAGTTAGCCTAAATTATTTTAACAACCATTTTATGTATACACATTATTATTTTTGGAGAGAGCGAATGAAGCCAATTGCGATACAACGCTTAGAATTTCTACGATAATCGCATTTGCGCAAGCGTAGGACAGACAGACAGAATATTTGTGTATTATTATTATTATTATTATTATTAGAGATTTTAAACACTAATTTTCTGAATACATTTTCTTAAGAACAGTTCTAGACTAAAACAACACTGTTGTTTTAGAAGTATAACACTATGTAACAAAATTTTGGAAAATTTGTGTTTATCTTATTTTTTTGGTGTTTCTTTATGTTTTTGGGTGCGCTGAATTAAAAAATCGAATTAGTTTTCTCGTGAAAACTTGTTTCTTCTGAAAACCATAATCTATTTTTTGTACCTAGTGGCTTATCAGAGAGCAAAATCACAAAGAAGGAAAGGAAAATAAATATATTTCATATTTAAAGATATATAATGTGTGTATATATATATATATATATATATATATATATATATAGGTACGGAAAAAGAGAAGACCTAAAATCTATGGAATATTATACAGTACCCCAAATGGACACGAAATTCAGAGAAACTCCAGAGCAAAAGATTTAGCGGTTGTAATGACAGATGATGCGAAATTTGAAACACAAAATAAGATAGCAGTAAACAGAGCAAAGAGAATAACGGGTCAGATATTGAGAACCTTTAAACGAAGGGATAGGAATGTAATGATTTATCTACTGAAAACCCTGATCATACCCAAATTGGAATACTGCTCGGTCCTAACATCCCCATATAAAAAAGAAGACATTAAACAGCTGGAAGGGATCCAGAGAAGCTTCACAGCCAAGATCAACGGGTGCAAAGAACTAAATTACTGGGAAAGGTTACGCGAACTAGACCTATATTCACTGGAAAGGAGAAGAGAGAGATACACCATTATTTACACTTGGAAAATAATGGAGAAACTAGTCCCTAATCTTACTCTAAACCCTGTAACTCTCCAAACAACGGTGGAAAGTAGAAACGGTAGATTATGTCGTATTCCCAAGTTGAAGGCGAGACAGGGAACATCGTTAACCCTGAAAGAAACTAGTTTTGTGGTGAGAGGACCAAAACTGTTTGATCAACTGCCCAAAGACCTAAGAAACACGAAGGGAGTTGCGGTGGACATCTTCAAAAAGAAGACGAGACGCCTGGCTCAGAACAATCCCCGATGAGCCGGGCGTATCTGGCTGGCTATGTGAGGTGGAGCGCGCAAGAAACCAACTCACTACTTCACCAGGCCAACTCGAGAGGAGGGACGACAAGCTTGACCTTCGCGAAATGAGGAATCATCACGCGGAACTTTTGTAAGGTTGTAAGGTAAGATTATATATATACATACCTAGTTGCTGTTCCGTGCGTTGGTCTCTCTTCACACGAAGGTCAAGCTGGTGGCCCCGCCTCTAGGTCTGGCTTGGTGGAGGAGCGAGTTGCTTTCTTGCGCTCTCCACCGTACTTAGCCAGGTACACCTGGCTCATCTGGTACCGTCCTGAGCCAGGCCTCTAGTCTTCTCTTGAAGACTTCAACTTTGACCCCTGTAACGTTTCTGAGGTCCTTTGGAAACTGGTTAAAAAGTCTTGGTCTCCTGATAACCAAGTTATTTTCCTTCAGTATTGAGGAGGTCTCTTGTCAGGCCTTTAATTTGGGAACACTACACATTTTGCCTTTCCTATTTTCCAGTGTTGTTTGAATGGTAATTGGGTTTATTAGGTTTGGTAACAGTTTTTCGATCATTTTTCATATGTAGATTATGGTGTACCTTTCTCTTCTTCTTTCCAGGGAGTACAGATTTAGTTTATGTAGTCTTTCCCAGTAGTTGAGTTCTTTGCGGCCATCAATCTTTGCTGTGAAATGTCTCTGCGTTTCTTCTAGTTTATTAGTTTCTTCCTTTTTATATGGGGACGTCAAAACTGAGCAGTCTTCAAATTTTGGTATGATCAGTGTTTTTAGCAGGGGAATCATTACTGTCCTGTCCCCTTCTTTTGAACGTTCTTAGTACCTGTCCCGCGATTCTTTTTGCTTTATTTATCGCTATCTGATTTTGTGTTTCGAATTTCGCATCATCGGTCATTATTACCCCCAGATCGATCGCTTTCGTGCTTCTCTGAATTTCCTGTCTATCTGGAGCATAATATGCAGTCGTTCCTCTTTTCTACCATATCTCAAGAGCTGAAATTTCTCGGTGTTAAATGTCATGTTGTTGTTGTCTTCTGACCATTTGTATATTTTGTTCGTGTCCCTCTGCAAGGCCTCCACTTCATTTACATCGGTGATTTTTCTGCTGATCTTTGTATCGTCTGCAAAAGATGTTACTATGCTGTTGCTGTTTACTTCGCTGTCTGTCTGTTAGCATGATAATGAACAGGAGTGGGGCCAGTACTGTACCTTGTGGTACTGAGATGCGTACGTTTCGGGTTACCTCACCCATCATCAGGCTTATCAAAAAGAATAAACTAAAATTAATAAATAACACAAACATAAGCAAATGAAAATTGGTAAAACGTAAGGTAGCCAAAAATTAAAAGTTTTAAAGAGAAAAGGTATACCCTAAGAATTGATTCTGGCTGTTTCCCCCTCTATATTAATTAGCTAACAACCACCCAAGTTTTCCTTCTGTACTCTGCATTTAGCGGAATGGGTTGCATTAGTCTGGGCTGAACGCTGTGCCAATTTCAAGCAATCCTCATTGATTATATATTAACCAGCAAATGAAGATGGATTGGGGTTTGACTCTCTTATGTCCACTTAATTTCAACTGCAGGAAAAGAAAGCGCGAAGCAGTACAGAGGGTTGACAAACGGACCCGACGATGATTGTCCTGAAGAACAAATGGGAAAGTTCGTCAATGGAATGTGAGAACGTGCGTCACCTTTGCATAATTTGAAGGAGGAAAGCAGCAACACGATTCTAAATATATTCATTCAATAATTCCTTTATTATTTATTGACTTTTATTTATGAAATAACTCTCTGACTGCATGCCTCATCCTTCAAGGAGAGCACGCAGCACCACAGTTTCAACACATTCTCATTCGCGAGGGTTAATCGATATTTTCAGTCTTTCATCTACTCAACCGGTGAACTTTGGAACAAACTTCGTCAATCCATCTTTCCCCCTGTTTATGATCTCCAATCTTTCAAACGCAGAATGTCCAGGTATCTCGTAATCCCTGAACCTTGATTTTGGGTCTCTTCTTCTTCTATATGGGGAGGGGGCGCTTTTGCAGGAATGCCCTTGGCCCCTCCTTCCTGCAAAAAAAAACAACTTAGAACCAAAGTGTCTACTTTTGTCATCCTTCAATAAATTTACTTTCAAAACTGATTAAAAAACACGTTTTGAATTTTAATTTGAGTTTTATTACGTCAAAAACTATTTACAAAACATTAACAGTTATGTACCGTCAATTTAAAAAGTCATTTCGAAACGCCAAGGATTAAAACGCACAGTTTCGGAAAATGTTCGACCGGAAACCTAAACGTTTTTAAAAAGCATGAAAAATTACTAATTAGTAATGACTTTTTTTAAATATATTTTGTTAATGTTACTAAGAAGAATAAGATCTTTATGCTTTATTTAAGACATTTTATATTTTTAGGCGAACCTTTTTCCGAAACTGTGCATAAACTAACCTAAATAAAAGTAAATTGAATGACTTCTCACATCTTGTGGATGAGTTTCATTATTTGGTAAGGAAAGGAGGATTTTGCGAAGGAGAAACTACAGATTCCTAGAATACAAAACAGTAGTTTGTGGAGTTACCCCCAATTTATTAATTATAAACACGCAATGCATATAGAAGCAGCGCCGGCTCTTGCATTACGCAGATCACGCAGTGAGCGTGGGGTTACGCGAGGCGGGAGAGGCGCCAGCGAGCGGCATAAAAAAATTAATTAATGAATGATTGAGAGAAATAAAAAAAATGCGCCAAATTTTGAAGGTATGATATATATCTATCTAAAATAAACTTATTATATTTTTGTATATTTAATTGTATGTAAACCATTTTATTGTGCGAAATATATATATATATATATATATATTATATATATATATATATGCACTAAAATCACAAAATAACACGTGATCTTATTAATAAGCAAACAACCACAGGGAAAAGGAAACACAAAGTCCGAAAGCGCTCGGACTTTGTGTTTCCTTTTCCCTGTGGTTGTTTGCTTATTATATATATATATATATATATATATATATATATATATATATATATATATATATATATATATATATATATATATATGGGCCCCCAAAAGGTTGGAGTCGGCACTGCATAGATGTACAAGAAGTCTGCAGTTACGAAAGGCCTGTCGTTGGTAAGTGGGTCAGTGAGTATAAGAGTGTATATGAAAATGAAAATGAAAAGGTTTATTGCCGGACTATAGTCCATATGACAAATATTATTAATACAATGACAGTTCACATACTAAGGATAGAAATATATACAGTTGATTAGAAATAATACAGTAATGTCAAAGTTAAGTGGAGCTACAGATAGACGTTTTCGTACCAAGAATTCCATAGCTTAGAGGATAAATGGCAGGACTCATGGATAGCTTGGATAATCAGGTTGGTTGATTTTTTAATTCTTTGCATTAGACTGTATTGAGCACGTCTTGTTACCTACGGGAAGCTCGGGACATTGCGGGTAGCAAACATTTGCGAAGCTGAGCATCTCGGGGGTAATTTATGTAAGAGTCTAAAAGACCTTTTGTACAGCAAATTTAGGGTTCTGCCAGAACCTTTTTTATAATTCACCCAGAGTTGCTGTCCGTATATGTATATTACTGCAGAAAGTATGAAAGAGTGTCTTTAGCTTCACTTGTACAGAACCGAAAGTTCCTTATAGTCATATTCGCTTGGGTTCGACCCAAATACTTAAACTCTTGTACTTCCTCAATTACTTCACCTATCATTTTAAACCTAATATCAGCTGGCTGATTACAGCTTTTAGGATGAAATTGCATAACCTTAGTTTTTGTAACATTAAAAAGAATATCATGTTTCTGCGAATACACTTCGCAGACTTTTAGTAGCCAATCCAGACCTTTAATAGAGGGACTTATTAACACCATATCATCGGCATAAACTAAGTTATTTATTCTTGTGTTATCTATACAACATCCTACTGTTGCCTCATTAAGTGAAGCAATTAATCCGTCAATATACGCATTAAACAGCATAAGGGAGAGCAAGGAGCCTTGTCTCACCCCGCAAGAGGAGCCAAAACATTCGGATAGTACATTGCCCCACCTAATGGTAAAAGATTGGTGGGAATACCAAAATTTCAATGAATTTAATATGCACATGGAACCTTCCTGTCTTCTAGTTTTTTAAATAAAATATTGTGGTTCACTCTATCATATGCCTTACTTATATCTAGGAACAGCTATAAATAGTTGAATTACTGTCAGTGTATTTAGATATTATTTCTTTAAGTACATACTGTAGATACACAGGTCAGTTGAGTGGGACCTTTTAAAACCAAATTGGGTAGGAGATGTCCATAAACAATCATTTAATCTGAGTAACAAGAGTTTTTCTAGTAGTTTCGCGAAGCAGGAAGCGACAGC
Organism: Bathynomus jamesi; assembly: GCA_023014485.1. Taxonomy (NCBI): domain Eukaryota; kingdom Metazoa; phylum Arthropoda; class Malacostraca; order Isopoda; family Cirolanidae; genus Bathynomus; species Bathynomus jamesi. The sequence continues at coordinate 21,723 of JAJOZX010010265.1, read as the reverse complement.
AATAGGCCTGTAATTATTGCTGGACAGAATGTCTCCATACTTATTTTTGACCAGGGGCAAGATATATACCCTCATGAACTCTGCAGGGATAGCTATGAACAAGCATGGCTGATAAGAGCAATGATATATGCAGACGTACCACGTCATTGGCATATTTTAAGTGTTCATTCAATAGGTCATCTACCCCTGACGCAGAACCAGTCTTTAACTCTTTAATTAACTTCTTTACTTCAGGAACTGATATCAAAGTATTTTCCCTTGTCCCTCCCACAGGCGTTTCGCTGCAATCTATCTTAAGATTATCTCTACTCACACTGTTAAGAATGTTTGAGTAGTGGTTTTTCCACAGCTTTGCAATTTCATCCTCCCCCGACACCCCATCGATTGTCGGAGGGAGGACACTTTTGACACCCGTTTGATTCTTAACAAATTTCCAAAATTTGTTATTATCGTTATTTATGCGAGCTTCACAGGCTTTTGATGCTCGAATACTCTTCTTCCTGTTTACATCACCTTATGGCCGCCTTGTACTGACCCCTACTTCTACACATATTCATGTATACTGGTCCTAATCTGGGTCTACCATGAACGCACCACAAATCGTAGGCGTCTTTCGATTCCCTAATCACGGGGGGCAATAAAATCATTCCATCCAGGAATAATCTTAGTATGATAGTTGTAAGATTTAATCAGGGGGTTCCTGCTTCGCTTAACAGGGACACTATCTTACTATAATACCTATCTATGAGTTTACAGTGAGAATCATTTGAGCAAGGATTATTACTACAGGCAAGATGCAAAATTTCTAAATTATTAAAGAGGTGACCTGTTCTGTCTTTGTATTCTATTCTCTGTTGTATATTAACATTAGACCAATCGACGCGATTATTCTTACCTATTGCGTTCTTGTTATGTCGTGTTGTGCATAAATTGGTAATATACACACATATATATATATATATATATATATATATATATACATATATATATATATACACATATATATATACAGGGTGTCCCATAAGTCTGGAACCATAGGGTAAAAAAGTAATCATGTTTTTCCGTTTATGCAAGTGCACATGATGTCTTTGAGTAAGGAAGAACGCATCCAGGTAATTCTGCTGGTAGGAGATCGGAGTCAGAGGGAGGTCGCTGAGGAATTTAACAGATTGCATCCGGACCGCGCGCCGATAACACACAGCTGTGTCGGCAAACTTGTAGCAAAATTCAGGGAAACGGGATCCATAGGAGATAAACCACGCAGTGGACCTCCGAGGACATCCACCGACGATGACACAGCCGCTACCATCCTCGCTCATTTCACAAACAGTCCCCAAAAGTCTCTTCGGCGTTTTTATTGCCATTTTTATCATTTTGCCCTATGGTTCTAGACTTAGGGGACACCCTGTATTACCAATTTTTGCACAACACGACAAACCCGCAAGGAAAAAGAAAAATTATTCCAAGGCATTTCGTGTATTCACTTTTAATAATACTTTTAGCAAAACCTTTACGGAAACCAACCTTTTGACCTTTTGAGGTATGAAAATCGGTGAGATTTCTCATTGTCCCCAATTTTATTATTATTATTATTATTTATTATCTTAAAATCCGTGAGTCTCTCAAGGAAAATCGGTGAGAGTTGATATGTCTGCTTTTAATAATACAGTATTTAATAATAGTGTTAAATCACGCCTAATAAGAGTAGCCTGGATAATGGATAATGTGGTTGGTTGTGTGTATTCGATCGGATGTACAAACTGTAACTCAGTATACAGGGTGTCCCAGAATTAACTATCTATTTCAATGAAATTGGACAAATTTTTTAAAAACACACTTTTATTTATGTTTATCATGTTTAATATGTGTTAAAAATGTATAAATTTCTAAATTTTTTTCATAATTTTATTTTCATAATTTTTTCATAGTTTTTCATAGTTTTATTTTCATTCTCTTTCAGAACCCTATTAATAATGAATACACAAGAACGCATCTTTGTTGTAACATCCCGTATCAAAGGAACGCAATGTAATGAAATCAGAGAAAATTTACAAGAAGATTCCACAGAACCGGTCCTACAGACAAAGCGATTCGTGAACTTGTGAGCAAATTTAAAAGAACTGGATCCGTACACGACGAGGTGGGAAGAGGACGCCCAAGGCACACGTAACAGTACCGAACAGGTACGACAATTGTTTGAGGATGAACCAACAACTTCGGTTAGGGAGGCCGGTCGAAGACGCAACATATCCAAGACAACAGTTCATAGAATCTTGCGTTCGACACTGATGAAAAAGGCTTTGATACGGGATGTTACAACAAAGATGCGTTCTTGTGTATTCATTATTAATAGGGTTCTGAAAGAGAATGAAAATAAAACTATGAAAAACTATGAAAAAATTATGAAAATAAAATTATGAAAAAAATTTAGAAATTTATACATTTTTAACACATATTAAACATGATAAACATAAATAAAAGTGTGTTTTTAGAAAATTTGTCCAATTTCATTGAAATAAATAGTTAATTCTGGGACACCCTGTATATAGACCAAACGGGTAAAACGTTAGATATTAGGGTAAAACAGCATAAATATGCGTGTAGAACAGCTAATAATTCTAATGCATTGTTTAACCATATGTATAGATGTAATCATAGCATCAAGTGTGATAGTTCTAAAGCGCTCGTTAAAAACAGATGTAATTGAAAGGAATATTCTAGAATGTGCATTTATCCATTTTAAGAATAATTTCAATAACAGTGCGGGAATGTATAAAATTGACACTATCCTGTTAAAATACCTTTTGCCTGTAATTAACTCATTAACTCTTGTTAATCATGTGTTAATCTTTTTATTTTTCTGTCCCGTTGTACATATGTATATATTTTTGTCATCTCGCCTTCTCCCTTCATTCCCTGACGAGGTGTACTTCTGAATACACGAAAGACCTTGGAATCATTTTCTTTCCCCTTGTGGGTTTGCATCATTCATTCATTTCACGTGTTTAATTGTGAAATTCATCTCATATATATATATATATATATATATATATATATGCATATAACTGCAATGACCGCGCAGTATATAAATGAATAGAAACGACATAAGTGTTAAGGAACGTTTCTGCACACGAGGAAGAGATAACGAATAAATGAAAAATGAGGCGAACCGCCCGGGAATCGAACCCAGGGCCTTCCAATTGCCGGTTGGACGCGCTACCATTATGCTACGGGCCTCACTTAATCACAAATCGAAATTCTCCCACATAGGGCAGAAACCAATGCCCTGAGAGGGCACCCTCGCAAATCGTGAATATGCGCATATAACTGCAATGACCGCGCAGTATATAAATGAATAGAAACGACATAAGTGTTAAGGAACGTTTCTGCACACGAGGAGGAGAGATAACGAATAAATGAAAAATGAGGCGAACCGCCCGGGAATCGAACCCAGGGCCTTCCAATTGCCGGTTGGACGCGCTACCATTATGCTACGGGCCTCACTTAATCACAAATCGAAATTCTCCCACATAGGGCAGAAACCAATGCCCTGAGAGGGCACCCTCGCAAATCGTGAATATGCGCATATACTGCAATGACCGCGCAGTATATAAATGAATAGAAACGACATAAGTGTTAAGGAACGTTTCTGCACACGAGGAGGAGAGATAACGAATAAATGAAAAATGAGGCGAACCGCCCGCGAATCGAACCCAGGGCCTTCCAATTGCCGGTTGGACGCGCTACCATTATGCTACGGGCCTCACTTAATCACAAATCGAAATTCTCCCACATAGGGCACTATGTGGGAGAATTTCGATTTGTGATTAAGTGAGGCCCGTAGCATAATGGTAGCGCGTCCAACCGGCAATTGGAAGGCCCTGGGTTCGATTCCCGGGCGGTTCGCCTCATTTTTCATTTATTCGTTATCTCTCCTCCTCGTGTGCAGAAACGTTCCTTAACACTTATGTCGTTTCTATTCATATATATATATATATATATAGAGAGAGAGAGAGTTAAAAAATTGTTATACATTTGGTAATGTCCTGTACAGTAATTTTTTTTTTGGGGGGGGGGGAAGCCTTTTTTTTATCACCCTGTATTATATCGATAGTATAATTAGTCAATATGTAGGTCTTTAATTTAATTTCCATATATATATATATATATATATATATATATAATTCTTAATTTAATTTTTTTACTAACATTTTACATTATAATTGCGTCGTTATTGCTGATAATTTAGCATAGACACATGTTCAAGGTTCAAAACAGAATCATTTTGGAATTTGAAAAGTCAGATCTGGACATGAAAAAATCAATATTCCGGATGTTTCCTGTGAGAGTAGTTGTGTTGTTGTAGTCAATTTTTTACCTTTATGTTACCTTTTGCTCAGGTGTGTTTTTTTTTATATCAGATTTTCTTACTTGCATTAACAAGAAAAGGTTTACGCAAAAAGTAAGTACATAATTTTGTACAGTTTTTTTTATTACCTGCAGGGCCGGCGAGAGCTGCCACGAGTCCTGGGGAAAGATTGATATATGGGCCCCCCCTGTTTACTTAGTATTTGCTGTACAACAGGTCTTAACTCAGTAGGTCTTAAAGGATGTGTTGCAGCAAAAAATGACACTTTTAAGGAATGGAAATAAAGAGAAGAGAAGAAAATATGCTTTGGAACACAAGTATTGGATATCTGACACCTACTGAGTTAAGCTTCCATCGTACAGTAGAGGGATCAACTGAGACACCTGTTGTTTTTTCGAGATCTGCTGCAAGTGAAGTGCTGGATTTGCGTCTGTCTCGAAGGGAAGTAATCTTTAGATATTGTAGATCAGATGGAGAAAGCTTAGAAGGTCTCTCTAATCTAGGACGACCAACTGGGGGGGTCCCATTTGATCTCTGACGAGCTAAGATTGTTTTTACCAGGGCTGTGGAGTCGGTGATAAAATTTGCCGACTCCAACTCCGACTCCGACTCCAAAAATTTTAACATTCCGACTCCGACTCCGACTCCAGAAATCTGACTTGTATAATTACGACTCCGACTCCGATGGAATGTTAAGGCCAAATTGATTATGATTAGCTTTATTAGGCCAATGGAGATTCATAAACAAGGCATTTCGTCACCACCACATGACTCATCAGGTTACTTAGTGGCTGTAACTATGCCTTAATGGCTTTTTTTCTCTTTATTCAAAAATTACAATAAATCCCAAAATACAAACTGATTGAAACTTAAACAAAATAAGATTATTATTGGTTTAGCAAATTAATAAGATGTTTTTGTATTATTATAAACATCCCTAACAAAATGTACTAACCTAAACTGAATTTGTTCTTAAAAAAAGGATCGCTTCCATTAAATCTTCTTTCAGTGATGCTTATCAAAATTATCAAATTGAAATCTAAAAATCTGAAAAAGATTTAGGGTTGCTAGTACAAAATTTTTAAATTTCCTTATTATTAATTATGTTAATTAATTAATTATAATCCTTATTAATTATAAGCAACTATATTTATATATTATTTATATTTATATATTTATATATTATATATTATATATTATTTATATATTATATTATATATTAAAACATTAAGTTAAATCTATTTTATTCCTAAAATTGAGCTAGGCCTAGGCCTAGGCTGCTATGGTTATAATTGAAGGATTTGCACCGACTCCGACTCCGACTCCATCCAACTATGCACTTCCGACTCCGACTCCACTCAAAATTGACCGACTCCACGACTCCGACTCCTGACTCCACAGCCCTGGTTTTTACACCAGTTTTGGAAACACCTGTAGATTCACTTATTTTTCTTTGACTCAGTCCTCACCATGCAAATGTATTATTTTATATCTAATCTCCTCAGAAATTGTACTTTTCGTCATTTCTTAAGCCTGTGAAAGAAAAAAACCGGCATGAATTAGGATTATAATGAGAAACGTTTTGGATAAATTTGTTTTTCAGAATTTAAGTGAATATGTCAATACTTTTAATTGTAAATGCTGATATAACAATAGCTTAGGAACATTTATTGCAGATCCATCATTAATAGCGTTAGCTAGATCTTTAAACACATGCGTTATAAGTAATATAATAAATCAACCCTCAAGTCCAATTTATGCAGACTAGAGGGTATCCAGCTAATACAACTTTATACACTTAAGCAATAACTTAGTTATACGTTAACATGAACCAGAAATTCTAGTTAATGTGTATTTTAGTATAAAAACCAATTTTCATACGACAGATTATCTAATAGTTATCAGATTGACAGTGGACTCATACTTTTGCACGGTACTATATATATATATATATATATATATATATATATACAGGGTGTCCCAAAAAAACTATATACACTTTATAGCATCATATATTTTATAATTTAAAAAACCAAACAATATATTGTTATAGCAATTGCCAATGAAAGGTAAATTAGTAATTTAAGTGATCAAAATGTTATAGCGAGTTGTTTGCATATAAAATTTAATTAACTAAGCCAAGTGCTCAAAATGTTCTCCACCTCATATAACCAGGTCGCCCGGCTCATCTGGGATTGTTCTGAGCCAGGTGTCTAATCTTGTTTTGAAGATTGTTCCAGATTATATATATATACAATGCGCCTCGGTGGTGTAGTGGTTAGCGTCGCTGACTACGAATCCATCGGCCCCGGGATCAAGACCCGGTGACGGCAGGCAGCGCGCAGCAAAGCCCAGCTGCTCATCCCTCTACACAATAAAAATTGGTTGGTAGATAAATGGGTACCCTGGGTAGCCTAGTGGTTAAGCTGCTGCTGCTGATCGGGAGGTCGTAAAATCGAGTCCGGACGAGGACTTTGTAATTGCTGACCGCCCGTGGTGGGGCGTGGTTCGGATTCCACGTTAAATTGTAAGTCTAAGGTGGAGTGACAAGCTTGACCTTCGTCAGAATGAACAATTCGGGCAAAACCAAGTTAAGGTGTGTGTGTGTGTGTGTATATATGTAAAAATGAACCATGAATAATTCCTATATTCATATATTTTTATATTCATATAATTTTTATATTCATATAATTTTTATATTCATATAATTTTTATATTCATATATATTTATATTCATATAATACTTATATTCATATGTATGTACGTCTTATATTAATTTTTACATATACAGGGTGTCCCATAAGTCTCGAACCATGGGAAAAATGATAAAAACGGCAATAAAAACGCCGAAGAGACTTTTGGGGACTGTTTGTGAAATGAGCGAGGATGGTAGCGGCTGTGTCATCGTCGGTGGATGTCCTCGGAGGTCCACTGCGTGGTTTATCTCCTATGGATCCCGTTTCCCTGAATTTTGCTACAAGTTTGCCGACACAGCTGTGTGTTATCGGCGCGCGGTCCGGATGCAATCTGTTAAATTCCTCAACGAAATCCCTCTGACTCCGATTTCCTACGAGCAGAATTAACTGGATGTGTTCTTCCTTACTCAAAGACATCATGTGCACTTGCATTAACGGAAAAACATGAATTACTTATTTTACCCTATGGTTCCAGACTTATGGGACACTCTGTAGAGTCCAAATTCGCATAACGCTGACGAAATTCGGCTAAAATTTTTTTGACTCGCTTTCTATTTTATTTCTGCTGAATAATTGGTGAATTATTTCTTTTTAAATTACTTAATCATTTTTTTTAGATTTAGCTTAATAATGTAATCTTGTTAAATTCTGCAATGTTCGTTTTCTGTATACATTCTCTCTTCGTTGTAAAAGATGAAGTCATGTCTTGCTTAACTTTAATTTTAAATCTTAAGCATTTAATTTTTGCTCATATGCATGTTTAATTGTAATTCATAATAAAATGCATATTTCAATTTCCATTTTTAGTTAACTCGGCAGATCATGATGACATCAGAACTGTCAATATGCGGTTTAAAACAAAAATATGGCTTCATCTTCAAACATCTTGCTTATCAGTTTAGGCATTGCTACAGCTAAAATATTTACTTTAAATGTTTTGCAAAATAAATCAGCCTATTGAGAATAAAAAACAAAAACAGATCAGCATTAAATGGTCTTGAATTGAGAAAATAATTTCCCGATACGTTACAAGAAGAATCGGGGAACCTTCAGAGAACTTAGTAAGCTCCACAGAATCCTCCGATCCACTACAAGAAGAAATCGGAGAGTAGTATAAGAGAAACTTCTGCGATTTCCTATTCGGTACCAGATACTCCAGAGTAACAAATCCATTGCTGCCACCTAACCAGAACTCCCGTCAACTTCGAACTACCGAAGGCCATAGAAGGAGGGGTTAATATATATATACAGGGCGTCCCAAAAAAATGTATACACACTTTAACAGCTGATAGCTCAATTGATGTTTTTCTTTCCAAGTTAAACCCATTAGAATTAATAATGGCAGTCAGACTAAGCTTTGAACAAAGGAAATTCATTCTAAAATGCTACTGGAAGTGTGAAAACGCAGTTGAAGTGCAAAGACAGTTTAGGAGGGAGTTTCAAACAGATCCACCAACGCGACTTACCATCACTCGAATTAGAGATAAGTTTGAAGCCGATGGAACTGTTCAGAATGCCCACAAGAAGCGTTCCGGAAGACCACGGACATCGACAAGCCCCACAAAGCAAGAAAGAGTACTGGAAACGTATCACCAAAGTCCAAGAAAATCTGTGCGGCAAGCGAGTCGTGAGGTAGGAATTTCAGAATAGTCTGTCCAACGCATTTTGAAGCGCTGTCAATGGAAAAGTTACATTCCAAGATTAGTCCATGCTATTAATGAAGATGATCCGGGCCGAAGAGTGGAGTATTGCGAGTGGTATTTGGCACGATGTGGATGTGGATTGGACGAAGGGGTTTCGTAGAATACCCTCCGCGTTCACCAGACCTCACACCACTAGACTTTTTTATGGGGATACTTAAAAGACAAAGTCTACGCTATAAAACCTGCAACAGTCGCTGAATTGAGAGCAGCCATTGAACGAGAATGCACACAAATACCAAACGAAATGTTTCGTGATGTTTGCGATTCCATTGCTTCGCGTTATCAGCAGTGCCTGGACCAGAACGGACGTCAGTTTGAAAACAGGCGTTGACAAAACAATTAAATAATGTCTGTAGATTCTATTACATTTTGAAAATGAAATGTATTTTAATAAACACTGCCTTTATAATTATTTAAAGTGTGTATACATTTTTTTGGGACGCCCTGTATATATATGATGAATTTCAGAATTAAACACGTGAAATGAATGAATGATACAAACCCACAAGGAAAAAGAAAAATGATTCCAAGGCCTTTCGTGTATTCAGAAGTACACCTCGTCAGGGAATGACGAGATGTATTTCTGAATACACAAAAGGTTTGGAATCATTTTTCTTTTTCCTTGTGGATTTGCATCATATATATATATACCTTGTGTGTGCATGTATATATATTATATATATATATATATATATATACACACCGTATTATATATATATATATATATTTAGGTCATCCCATAAGTAATGCAGCATTTACAATTTTTTTTTTTCCCCATTTTTATCATTATTTTACGGATAGAAATCAAACAACTCTTTGAAATTATTTATATTTAAATAAATATTTATTTAAATATAAATAACTTCAAAGAGTTGTTTGATTTCTATCCGTAAAATAATGCTAAAAATGGAAATTTTTTTTTTTTTAAAAATGCCGCATTACTTATGGGATGACCTAATATATATATATATATATGATGAATAAAACCACGAAGGAAAGGAAACACAGAATGGTGCTCAAGCGCTTTCGTCTAATGACATCCTCAGGAACACTGAAGTACATAGAGTTACAGCCTATATATAGGTTACAGAAAAAAAAATAAATATATATATACAATAAACGGAGAAACAAAATTAAAGGATTGTGGGAGGGGCACACAAATTTATAAGGAAAAACTATCGATTTTTAGCACAAGATTAAATGAATTGTTTCTAACCAATGTTATAGATAAAAAAAATATACAAATTTATACTGGAAATCTGCCCGGGTTTTAGCACTCTGCCCTTTCTGTATATAAAAATTGAAAAATAAAAGTTATTAGGGTGGCATACAAGTTTACCAAAGATTTAGCGTTCTACCCTTCTTATCTAAATCTGTTCTGAAGGAATTCAAAACAACAGGATCGAGTTGAAAAAGACCTTTGCTTATGTTGAAGTTATTTGTAAGTTGGATAATGGCAGACTCAGAATATTTCTATTAACAATGTTGCTAGTGAAATAAAACTGAAGCATTATTCCAATCAATACAGTGGGATAACTCTGACAAATGGCACTGGACAACTGTCCTGTTCTAACGGAATATTGATGCTGTTTTATACGTGTGTGCAAATCCTTTCCCGTCTGACCTATGTAAAAGGAATCACATTGTTTACAACCAATTTTATAGATAATGCCTGAATTATTGGAGGGCTATTTTTTACTATGATATTTTTCACAATATTGTTATATGAAAATACTACATTAATATCCAAAAGTTTAAGTACATTAGCAATGCCTAAAAAGCCCGGGAAAAATGGAAGTACTAAAATATTTTTTGACAAAGTACGAGTGTTATTATTGACACGATAGAAAGTTCTTTTTGCCTTGTTGAGACAAGATTCCATGAACGCAGATGGATAACACAGATCACTTCCAATACCGTTGATTTTTTCTAATTCGGCATCGATGTATTCCGGACTGGCGATCCTAAGGGCGCGGAGAAACATTGAAGAAAAGATGGCCTTCTTAGTGTGTCCCGAGTAAAAGTGTACGTAGGACAAATTGTTTTTTTTTTTCCGATAGATACTAAACTTAAAACAGATTTAGATAAGAAGGGTAGAACTCTAAATCTTTGGTAAACTTGTGTGCCACCCTAATAACTTTTATTTTTCAATTTTTATATACAGAAAGGGCAGAGTGCTAAAACCCGGGCAGATTTCCAGTATAAATTTGTTTATATATATTTTTTTTTATCTATAACATTGGTTGGAAACAATTCATTTAATCTTGTGCTAAAAATCGATAGTTTTTCCTTATAAATTTGTGTGCCCCTCCCACAATCCTTTAATTTTGTTTCTCCGTTTATTGTATATATATATATATATATATATATATATATATATATATATATATATACGTGTATATATATGATGAATAAAACCACGAAGGAAAAACGATAACGCTGAATATAAGCCGATTTCTCATCTTCGGTATTAACTCCTCGCGGATACCCTGATGCTTCTACCTTATCCTTCAAAAAAGTGTTTATATATGACGTGAAAGGGTTGGGTAGCTTCTGAAACTTCCACACATCATATATCTTCGATATTCTGTAGCCATGGCGAACGTCTAGGGACAGCTCAGTGCTTGTATATACGCCTCTGATCTTAAGCTGGTTGGTTGTAATTACAAGTCCCATTGTTCTCTTCTGCCCACTTCACGCACAGGGGAAACATGAGCTTGTGGTCTATAACGACGGGAAAGATTGGCATCCATAAATCGCGAGGGGAGAGTACATCTACGAAAGAAAGACCGAAATAGTTCTTGTTCAAATTTGAGAACTCCTCGATGGTGGGCAGGGCTGGTCGTACGAGTTTTTCAGGTGCACTTACGGAGTACAGATTGTTCTTCATCACGTTGGGGTATAAAGAGCAGAAGTCGTAGTAATGGAGTTTCACGCCCTCCGTAGGCGGAAAGTATAGCTTGAAGGGATTTATACGCCCTCCGAACAAGTTATCACCGCATTTGATAGGATCCAGCACCATTGAACACTTGATCGTGTTTATCTCTTCACGGTAGTATTCATCTGTCTCCATCCGTGCATCATACTCATGCTCCCACAAGATCTTGTGAGTGAAGTGGGTGCCTATAAGCTGATCGCGGGTGCGGGTCCATGGAAGACTGTCGGCAGGAGATCTACCGTGGAGATATCCTACGATCCCGCACTCAAGACGGGGGCATCAGTGGCACCAACAGCCGTTAAAGGAGTACACAGTCTTCTCACCAGTGGCAGGGTTTTCGCTTAGCCCATCAACCCAAAATACACGACCATTAACCTTAATGGGTACTTCACCCGTTTTGCGTGCATGCTTTATGTATACACTTGTCTGCTGCTGTATATGTATGAGCCAGTAAATAGCCTTGTGCCCATAACTACGGGAGTTGTTTCTGTGAATGACGGCTAAAGTGTCTTTACACATGAAATTGTTCTTGAACACCGTAAAGCACAATGAGGCGTTCGTGGTTGCGACTTGCAACGAATCGCATTTGAAACGGTCTATGTACATCCTTCTAAAGGCCTGGAAATATACTCTAAGCACACCACATCATTCACGCAATAACGCTCACATTCATCAGCTATAGTGTAAGGATTAGATTCATTAAAACTGTTGTAGTAGCGGTCAAAATCTTCACGTTCACCTGTACTCATACATTCATAGTTAAAGTAATGTTTGGGTGGAGGTTGTCCTACGTAATTTAAAGTTTCGCTAGTGAGGAATGTGTAAGGGAAATATCCTTTCGAAACTTCGGCGGCTACGCCCATTACTTTGGGTAGCTTGGCTAATTTACAAGGTGTGAATAATAAAGTGTCTTTAAACTGTACATTACCTCTTATCTGCATCTGTATAAGTAGGGGGTCTTGTACGATTTCTCACACTGCTTTTAAAAATATACACAGTCCTACGACGATCATCCATTCCAAATACAACTATACGAACATTAATTTCCTGCTCTACCCTTCTCAGCTCTTCAGGACCCATATTACAATCAAACTCAAGCTTGCAATCTGAAGCCAGTTTACGGGCACGCTGCACAAAGGTAGGCAACCAAATTTTTTGCGTCCATGTATTTAACACAGTAAACATACGGGCCAAGACTTATGTTATAAAGCCGCAACCACGATCGGTGTTTATATGCCGTCTATAAATAGCCTGAGAATTGAAGTTAAGAGTATAAGGTGTGGCACTATAACCCGCAACACGGAATACACGGTCAATATCAACCGTGAAGTTGTCCATATTGAAGGCTGTACTATTTTGAGAGGCCTACATTATACGGCTTAATATATACTCTATATCTACAGCTGCCAAGCGTCTGAATGATATTGTTACCCAAAAATCATCTACATACCTGCCATCTAACCCGAACCCGAAGGACAGCCTCGTCCTGAACACGTTCGTCGCGGTTCTGAAGGGCAAACTCCACAATACGTTCAACTACGCACCGTAGTCCGTATTCAACACCGTTGCTATACATGGATCCAGGGTCAACCCTGACTACGTACCGATTTCTAGTCAGAGATGGTGTGTGGATGGCGGTGCGCACCAATTCGAATGTTGTACTTTCCTCTACAGCACGAGAAGCTGCTGCTGCTCTTGTGGAGGACGTACCCAGAATTGAACAGGAATAAGGGGGTACATTTTTATTTGAGGAAGGTATTATTGTTGGGGTTGTGTCGTAAAACGTAGAGGGTTGGGGCTCTATTACTAGGGTCTAACACGGTCGGACTCCTCGCACGCTTTATACCTGACGTGGAAGGCTCTTCATCATGCCTCCGCTTTGAATTGTCGCGTGGTGGTGTTACAGGTGTCGCTGGTGTGGGCTCGTTAGCGGGGATGGAGTCTGTGACAACAACTACATTGTCATCGGAGTCGTCTGTAATATCGATGATGGGGACATAATGCTGTACCTCATCGTCATTCACGGTTCTGTGGAAGAAGGAAAAAAACAAGACTAGAATAAAAGGAACACCACTTAAATTTTTATTATATTTTGTCAATGACCCACTTTGGAGTGTGACGTGTCAGAGATATATTCTGTAGAAAAATTCAGGTTCACGAGCCCATCCACATGTATTATATCTGGCCCTACAGGATGTGGTGAAACTGTGTTTATGCTTAAAATCATTGAAGAAAAGGGAGAGATGTTCTCAAAATTTATGCGTAAAGTTATATGGTGATATTCGACGTATCAATCAGTGTTCAACGAGTACCAAGATGATATTTTGTTCCACAAAGGTATATACGACGTTAATACGTTAAAGGGAAATGAACATAGTCATTGTAATTGATGATCTCATGTTGGAAATGGATAAAACGTTTGCCGAGACATTTACAGTGTTCTCCCACCATCTTAACATAAGCGTGTTCTTCTCAATCAAAATCTATTTTTCAAAAATAGATACATGCGCGATGTGTCGTTAAATACACAATACGTAACGCAACGTAGAGATGTGTCACAAATTGGGGTATTAGCCAATCAAATGTTCCCGAATCAGCGTAAGGAGTTTCTAGAAGTTTATAAAGCTACAAGTCAACGTTACGGATATTTGCTTTGCGACCTTCATCCGCGAAACACGTTTAGGGTACTTCTAAGAACGAATATATTTCCAAACGAGCCTGAAACGGTGTATATTCCAGAATGACAAAGAGGCTAAAGAAATACCATGAATTAATAAAAATCTATCATCCACTGCCCCGGGCAATGCAACAGATGTTTGCTAAAAATATCGACTCCGACTTTTTAAAATGCATCTGTGAAATCTGACTTAACGTTATAAATTGCAATGTATCAATGAAACCCCCTCAGAAGGCTCGCCTACGCCGTTACAAGAACATAATACGTACACTCGCTCGTAAAAGTCACACTGTGGGGAATAAAAAATGAATAATTATTGTACAAAGAGGAGGGTCATTCCTCTCCATCTTATTTTCAGTTTTGGGTTCTTTACTGACTAGATTAATATAATGAAGAAAGTGGTAGTGATTCCACACGAGGTGTATGCTTCACTGCAAAGTTCGAAGAATCCAGACACGGTTCTAGAACACCGTAAAATCAGGTTTAAAAGAATGGAAAGCGAATTGTTCACCCTTTTAAACAGTGAAAAAACACCTGATAAGAAAAGAATCTTATACCAAGAAGCTCTGCAGAAATTTCTTCACGAGTACGAAAATTATAAGAATCCTACAGAGATCCCCGTGGTTATTAGGCACAGCACAGACAACGCTGAGCATGGTGACGTAGGACCTGGGCCCGACGATAGAGCTGACCAACCAAAGAATAACGGGACGGCCCCACAACATATCGAACATGTATTAAAAAGCAACCTCCCACATACATTGAGGAATAAAGGTTTAAGTCTTTATAATCTATTGAATGAGGATCCCAACATAAAGTGGACCGATACAGGTGAAATCATTGTGGAAGGAGCAAAGATACAGGAATCGAATATCGTAGACATCGTTCATGATCTGGTGAGAAAGTGGGATAGGCCCTCACCATCAGGATGGAAGCATATTAAAGCAAGATTACAACAAATAAATGTTCCCAAAACATTGATAGGAAATATGAACAGGTTAAAAGACTTGGAACATGCCTCGCATGTGCCACAACTGAGAACGCCATCACCCCCAGCGGTAGCACCTCTGAAGAGAAGAAGAGGTCAAACAACAACAACGGTCAACCCTATCCACGTGCCTCTAAAGTGGCTAACATATTAAGAAGACGTTATTATGACATTTCTAGCCCAACCTCCTACTGAGGCGTTGATAGACTGTACAGAAGTGTTTACAATGATGGAATAGGGAAAAAAGATGTTGAGAAGTTTTTGCGGGGGCAGGACGCTTATACACTTCATAAGCCGGTGAGAAAAAGGTTTAAAACAACCAAGACAACCGCGGCATCGATTGACTCTATTTGACAAGCAGATTTAACAGACATGCAAAGATATTCAGTGTATAACGATGGTTACCGCTACATCCTAACGAGATTTTAGGAAGAGGTTCACGCACAGAGCCTGATGTGAGAAGAGATATTCGTATAACACCGCCACACTCTGCGCATTTCAAAATAAATAATTATGTAAGGCTATCGCGTTCTGGAAATAAATTCGCGAAGGGATTTGAGCAAGGTTGGACACGTGAGATTTTTAAAGTTAGGGCTATGAGGCCTAAAGGCGGGATAATGCTGTATTACATTGAAGATTTGAATGGGGAAGAAATCGCAGGAGGCTTTTACTGCGAGGAGTTGTAGAAAGTGACATTTAATTTAGGAATAAAATGTGTTTAAAATTGAAAAAATTTAAGGAAGCAAAGTCTCAAGAATGAGAAAAATGTACCTGGTGAAATGGCTAGGGTACCCAGAAAGCTTCAACACCTATATAAAAGCTGATGCAATAATGAAGCTTAAATAGTATGCAACATGGAGTCTAACCATTTCTACGTCACACTACCGTCCTCTTCTTCTCTGTCTGTATATCCTAACAACACCCTGACCAACTTTGTAACAGAACTCTATGGGCCCATTGAATTGGGTCGTGATTCGTATGAGGTGGGGATATGCGGAATTCAGCTGGACACCCGCTTTTTAAATATTGATTATAAAGAACCCGTTTTTACGCGTCTTTGAGACCTTCATGAGTGTGAAAAAGTCGGGGTAACTCGGGATGAAACCATACGTATCGCCCGGATTGGGGATGCACGGTATTACAGTACAGTAGTAACACTAGGTCCGGGCCGTTATGGTGCGGCTGAGAGACTTAAACGTTAATTTAAAAAACTCAAATCTTACGGCTGATTTAGTATATGAAATCGTAAACAAAGAAAACCTTGCACATACTCTGATCCTAAAATCACAGGCTAACAGAAATATTAAAGACAAAGGGCTGTTCAAAATTATAACCGAAGGGCGATATCGATCAGTCTTCCAAAGAGATACCTTTCACGAGGTACAACATGACTTGTCCAGCCTAATGTATCTGATGAAATTGGAGAAATTGGGTGATGGCTATACACCCCGAGACATGTGGTATATTTACAGCAATATAGTGGAGCACCAATTTGTTGGGGATACCCAGGCACGCCTGCTACGCATCGCGCACATCCCCAACCATAGAGGGAAGAGCTTGAGTATTACATATGACAGGCCCCATTATGCGGATGTCGCAGCTAATCTAATAACCAATATTTCAGTGTGTATATATAAGAACGATTGAGGGAAAAAATTTCCCATTCGGTGATGGGAGCTTAACAGTGAAGCTGCACTTTCGACGCAGAGTTATAATGGACAGAAAGCCTTTCACAGTCTATCGAGGTGTGCGATACCAGCGTGGTAGTGGGCTTGGGTCCATTTTTTCAACCATACTACGTACGCTGTCTATTTGCTGAAGAGGGGTGCCAGATATCTCGGGAGGAAAGCGCTACAATCAGGTCTTAACACGGCAGAAGACATAATGGCTGGGGCTAAACCTAAAGAAGCTCTAAACAACACTGAAAGCGTACACGGGACGAAGTCATCAAAGATGCAAAGAGAAAAATGCGTGGTGGTCGGAAGAAGAGGCCTGTCCGAAGGAAGGGATTACCAGCACGTGGAGTTAAACGTAAAAGGACATCAAAAAAGGAGAAATGTTCTAACCGCCTGAAACCTATGGTTGACCATTTTTTTGACTGATATAAGCTAAGGACATTGTTCTCATGAATCATAGACTGTTTACTATTTGTCGAGAGAGGTGGTACTATTTCTGACTCGTCATGACACGCTTCATCCCTCCGTGTAGTTCACAATGTTGTAAATCGGAGCTGTCCCTCTTTGACATGCCCCCAACTCAAGTTTCTATTGAGCACAGTAACTTTATTACATTTAATCCGTTAAACACAATTAGTTCCCCGCGTGCTCCAATAGATTTCGTGATGACAACCCAGCTCAGGCCCTTACTCCTTACTTTTTTGATCCAAACTGTGTGCACATGTACGCTAAACTACGTATAGCCATTCTGATGGAATGGACTGTGATGACAAATATGCTGTATACCCTGAAACAAACTTTCTGCACTCCATATTCAACCAGTGTGATGTATATTTAAATCAGGTCAATATATAGGCAGGAACGGGGTACTATCACCTACGAGCCTGTCTGGAAAATGTGCTGAATTTTTCCAAAGAAGCGAAGGATACCTTTTTAAATGCCGAGGACTATTATCAGACTAAAGACGAAAGTAGTATAAACGACAAATTTAAAAATTCTAAAAAGAAGATATACGAGTGTTTTGGACGCCTGCATACAGACTTCACATTCCAGAAGTTGCTTGTGAATGGGGTAAATATGAAAATAAATCTCACCCACACGAATCCTGAGATTTGTTTAAATCTGGGGCTGATCAAGAAGAGGGTGCAAAGCCCGTTGTGAGTCATATTATGGAAACATACCTTCGCGTACACCGTGTAAAATTAAGTTCGTCTAAATAAATAGAAATTGAGAAAAATTTACTTCATGCCACAGCAAAATACCCAATTAACAGAGTACAGATCAAACTATACACGGTGCCAGTAGGGTTGGCCTCGAAACAGATAGAAAACGTGGCCCTGGGAGTTCTACCTAAAAGAATATTAATTGGAATGCAGGAACACGCTTCGGTGAATGGAAAATATAAAAAGAACGCCTTTAAATTCGAGAATTTCGGACTTAAAAATATAACTCTATACGTCAATGGCGTTGCGTTGGGAGGGGCTATGGATACGGATTATTCATCAGACGCTGTGTTCCCGCTTTTTGCGATAGCATATAGTAATCTGGCCCATACTGCAGGTGCTTGTGATGAGTTCGGGATTGGGATAACGCAGAAAGAATTCATCGATCAATTTAACCTTTATCCGTTTGACATCACACCTGACTTATAGGCTAGTGTAAATACACACTTAAGTCCACAACAGAGTGGAAACATCTCAGTCAGATTGGAATTCGCCAAGCCGATAGACGCGCCTATTAGTGTACTAGTATACCTCGAGTCACAAACTTAATAGAAGTTGACAGGTTTAGGGGTGCTGTCACTGACTTTTAAAATGGACGCGAATACACTTCAGAGGGTAATGAATAGTGAACAAATCACGCGCTCCAAATTTATCGGTATGTTTGCGGAGAATAAAACAGTGAAATTGTCAATTAGGAGAGAACGCGGTGGTCTTATTGTGAATACCGATGTTATTGGTTGTGAAAGGATTCATTGGATAGCTATCTACTTTAAAAATACATCTGCATTCCGATGTGTCCACTGTTGTTGCTTGAAACTACTTTGTTTGGCTTTCGAGTAGCCTCCGGCAATTCACCTTCTTTCTGATCCTGGAATTGTTCAGCGTGTGTGTGTGTGTTTGTACTAACCCTTCGAATTATATTGTTAGTCTATTTACATTCATGCGACTAACAGTTTTCCCATTATTATATAAGAATTTTATTTTCCATGGTGTTTTAAATAATAATAATATATTTTTAATTACATTATAATTGTACACTTAGCAAATCACAGAAAGCAGACTCCTCAAAATCTGTTATTTACTTATATATATATATATATATAATATTCTGTTCTTTCTGTAATAGAATTCGGCATGTAAGGTGTGAAAGCTACAATCTTCAATCTCCTATAATTTTCGCCTCACTCTCTATCTCTCTCGTGCACACATACCTACTACACACATCTCCATGAGAAATCCTCTGTGGTATGGATGAAGGGAGAGAGAATGGGGCACAAATTAAATGAAGTGTTTAGAAAGATATTCAGTGTATTATTGTGACTAGACTTATGACAATCAGTTTGGCTTTTGAGTGAAACACTGTACTGACATGTGCATTTATATGCTAAAGGAAGCCGTCCTAAAGTACAAGATGTCAAGTAGCAATGTATATTCCTGTTTCTGAACCACCTTAGACCTACAGTTTAACATGGAATCCGAAATATAGTACGGAATCCATCACTAAATTTTTTTTTTATTCGTGTTGCAAAATAGTACGCGTATCTTTTAAACAAATTTAGTTGGTATTTTAATATATATATATATATATATATATATATATATATATATATATATATATATATGATGAATAAAACCACGAAGGAAAAGAAACACAAAGGGGTGCTCAAGCGCTTTCGTCTAATGACATCCTCAGGAACACTCAGTGTTCCTGAGGATGTCATTAGACGAAAGCGCTTGAGCACCCCTTTGTTTCTTTTCCCTTCGTGGTTTTATTCATCATAAATATTTTTCACGTGTCACTTTCGTGAAATAATTTTTCATATATATATATATATATATATATATATATATATATATATAGTTTAAAGTGTGTATTATTAATTTTGCTTGTATATTTATTTTCTTTTATTTGTTTTTCATTCAATGTCTGTTATTAGATTTTATCTCGTATTTATTTATTTATTTATTTTTCTCAGATGGTATGGATTTACACGACGAGTTTTAATAAATAAATAATTAAAATAAATGGTGCTCTGGCAACCCTCCATATATAAATAAATTCAATAACCGGTAACCGTTCCATATATAAATAAATAAATTCAGTAACTGGCAACCCTCTCTAAGCATTGAGAGCATCTTTCTCTTACCTTTAATAAATAAATAAATAAATTCAGTAACTGGCAACCCTCTCTAAGCATTGAGAGCATCTTTTTCTTACCTTTAATAAATAAATAATTAAAATAGTGCTCTCTGGCAACCCCTCCATATATAAATAAATGGCGCTATCTGGCAACTCCCGACCTTCTATATAACAGATGCTACTACCCTGGGCTCGCATTATGCGTCTGGCTGGTGCCAGGCGAAGGATGGTCTCTCTCTCTCTCTCTCTCCTTCTTAGGTTAAGTCTTACCTTCTTAGGTTAGGATACCCCTTTGGGGGGTGAGACCGTCCCAACTTCTCCCCAAAGCTCCCCCTTCATGCAACCTGTGTGGGGCAACCCCACCCCCTTGTTGCATACCCCATTTTGCAACACCCCTCTCCCCTTTGCAACATTACCCACCCGCCCCTATGCAACAACTATCACCATTTGCAACATTGCAATTGCACTCTCCCATTTTTTGGCCACACTACTAGCCGAGAGGCGTAGATCTACACAAAGTAAGTCGCCTATCTTTTTTTTAATATATATATATATATATATATATATATATATATATATATATGTATATATTAAAAAAAGCATTGTATTTACAGACTTTGGCACTTTTTTGTGAATGTAATTGTCTCAAAGGTGGTTGGCAAACGGTTTTCTAATTTTATTCTATCGTTCGTGAAATTTCTTTAACAGAAGGTTCCCTATAAGCGAGCGAAGCGAACCGCATGCTGTTCTTTATTATTATTATTATTATTACTACTATTATTACTTATCTAGTTATCTTATCTAGGATATCGAACACGGGAACAATGAAATCCACAAACATAAATCGTCTCTTGAACTTAGAGACAAAACATCGTCTGATGAAAATCAAACTGGATCGGAAATCCTGTATGGAATTGAGGACGTTCCTTCTTGGTACCTCTCTATCATTCTTGGTATGCAGGTAAGTGGAAAAGCGACTCTATGTAGTAAAAGTACGTTCCTAATATCTGAAGGAGGCCTTTATATAAGAATTTAAGACCAACAGAGGAGTCGTTAGTGTTACCCCATTTCTCAAAATGGCTCAGAATAGCCTGTGGCAGTTATTTAGTAAGATGAAAAGGGGTGAACTTTGTGTTGTACTAAATTATAGGAAATATTTTATATTTATATATTTATATTTATATTTTATTTATATTTTATTATAGTTTATATTCCTCGTCATGTAATGGAATGGAAATTAAAAACAATACAGACGTGAATTCTTAAATTCAATAAGAAAACATTTTATTTTCAGCAAAAATTTCTATTGAATA